>PVJS01003787.1:0-73220 GCA_004027185.1 Glis glis | reverse complement strand
GTACCGCAAAAAAAAAAAAAAAAAAAAAAGAAGTGAAAAGTGACCAGGCATGGTGGCACATGCTTGTAATCCCAGTACTTGGGAGGCTGAGACTGGAGGATCCGGGTTTGCAGCCAGCCTCATCTACTTAGTGGGGCCTCTGAAACTTAGTGAGACCCTGTTTCAAAATAAAGAATAAAAAATAGGGCTGGGGTGTAGCTCTGAGGTCAAATGCCCCTGGGTTCAATCCCCAGTACCGCAAAAAAAAAAAAAAAGAGTGAAAAGTGATAGTGGCCTCTTTCAGAGAAGTGTCAGCCGGGGTCAGGAGCAATGGGCATATATGAAAGTCAAGTAGATAATGACATTTCAGTGGGAGTTTGTCACTGGTTTGAGAGAGGGAAGACACTGAAAAACGATGATATGATGTGCAGGAGCCAGGCTCCACCAGCCTACTGGTGCACAGGGAGATGTGCAGATATAAAAGGAACGATGATAGGTTCTGTTTGGTATAGTTAAGAGCTTGAGATGCAGGTGGGATCTCCAAGTAGCTACATCTGTAGGTATTTGGCCTTATGGCCCACACTGCCCGTAAGGGAAGAGTGACTAGTGGCAGGTGCAGGCTTAGGAACCATCAGTGCATGAACAGCATTCTAGGCTCTGGGCCGAATGAGCTTCATCCCTAACAAGTGTGTAGATCAAGAGAGAAAAGAGAACTCGGAGAAATACCAACATGGAAGCAATGGGCAGAGGGAAAAACGCTAGGAAAGAACATTGAGAAGGGACAGAGGGAAGAAAATTGGGGTGTGAGATGGAACAGAACTAAGGAGGAACGATTTCAAGAAGGAGGGGCTGGCCTGCGATGCTCTAACAAGGAGCCTGCCTCCATTTCTGAGGTTTGACTGCTCAGGTCTCATTCCTATGACTTTCTTTTCTTTCCTTCTTTTCTTTTTTCCTTCCTTCCTTCCTTCTTTCTCCCTTTCCTTCCTTCCTTCCTTCTTTTTTTGTGTGTGTTTGTTTGTTTTTGGTGGTATTGGGAATAGAATCCAGGGGAATTCTGCTTCTGAGCTGCACCCTCAGCCCTATTTTAATTTTATTTTGAAACAGGATCTTGCTATGTTGCAGAAGCTGGCCTCAAACCTGCCATCCTCTTATCTCAGCCTCCCAAGTACTGGGATTACAGGCGTGTGCCACCACACCCTGCATCTGTCTTTATTCCTGACCCAGAGCCAGGCATGGAGCATGCCTGTGATGAGTACACCTTCCTTCCCTGCCGTCCCTGTGTGGGACGGAGATGAAGCCGGAATGAGAATCTCAGAGAAAGTCAGATCCAGTACTTATCCTCCTTTTCTCTGGGAACAATAGACTTGGGAAGAAGCAGGAAGGGAATCTCTTTGGCCTATATTTTGGTATTCATTTCCTTTTAAAAAGAGATGAATAAGCCGGGCGTGGTGGCGCACGCTTGTAATCCCAGTACTTTGGGAGGCAGAGACCGGAGGATCCGGGTTCGCGGCCAGCCTCAGCTCTCTCTGTCTCTCCCTCTCTCTCTCTCTCTCTCTCTCTCTCTCTCTCTACTTAGTGAGGCCCTCCGCACCTTCATGAGACCTGGTTTCAAAATAAAGTATAAAAAAAAATAGGGCCGGGGGTGTAGTGATGAATAAGCCAGGCGTGGTGGCGCACGCTTGTAATTCTAGTACTTGGGAGGCTGAGATGGGAGGGGCCGGGTTCGTGGCCAGCCTCAGCTACTTAGTGAGACCCTCCGCAACTTAGTGAGACCCTGTTTCAAAATAAAGAATAAAAAATAGGGCTGGGGGTGTAGCTCAGAGGTAGAATGCCCCTGGGTTCAATCCCCAGTACCACAAAGAAAAAAAAGAATGTCCACTATTACAATATTATGGATGCAAACACTAAGAGACATGGATGTTGACTAGATTGTTCAGTGACATGCAAACAAAGGACAAATCTAACCATCAGGTAGCTGGGTTCCCCTCACGACATTGTGCAAGTGCATTAAAACTAGCATGTGCCTGCTCTCCCTGGATCTGTTTCTCCGCCTGCTTTTCTCAGTTTCTCCTCTGCATGTGTGCGCATTCTGGGAAGAATTTTAGGGCCCCATTTGTACAACACTGGGCTTTTTCCACACGGGAGGAATACAGTGGATGTCCACTGTGTTGGGTAAACACAAGCGGCAAGTGACAGTGATTCACACCCGACTTGCAAACTTCTGATTACCAATTCATCGCCCGCTATGTAAACCGGTGTAAACTAAGATTTAATCCGTTTACACAGCACTGTAAATAGTTGAATCTATCCTTAGCATGGTGCTTGCGAATGTAAATGTTTAAGCCAACACTGATGCTGACGCTAGGATCTGAGTGTCTAGTTCCTCAGCCAGCAAAGCTGTGTCCACAAATGGCTCTCAATTATCCTGCCTAGGGGCAGGGAGGCAGGAGTGAGACAGAGGAACCAGAGTTCTGGGCGGGCGCCCCCATGTTTCCAACATCAACCTCAGTCACAGGCCCAGGGAGCTGGCGATCACCTCTCTACTCTTAATTCTTCCTGGTCCTGAGACATTTCTGTCCCCTCAATTATTCTTCTCTGCACGGCTCTGCTCATATGTGAAGGTGTCTGCTGGTGGTATGTGAAGAAACAGGCAAGAAAAGAGAGGGCGGGAGGCAAGCAAACAGCAGCCTTCGCGCTAGTCATCCTAACATTCTCACTTAAGATCCCCGAACACTCATTGCCTGTTGGTGTGCACCATGCTAATTGCACCCAGGTCCTATGAAAATCACATGCAAATGAGCCCTTGGCTGTCAAATCTGTTTTCTACACCTGCTAGAGTCCACTGGAGCAGAGAGTGCTGCTTTCTATGAATATTTCATTGGTATCATCCTTGTTCCTATTAGCCTGGCTCTTCCCTCCGGTGACAGGGCAGAGATGGGGTTGGCTCTTCTCCTCCCATGCTTGAGCCTGGGCCTTTTCTGGAGTGGAAGGTGCTAGCCAGGCCCTGGCTTGAAGGACCCCATGTTAACACTGCTGGGGGCCAACCAGAGGAAGGTGGGTGAGAGTCAGAGGGTAAGAGTCCTGATTTTCTTCTCACCCCTTAGAGAGGTCTAGTTTTATAAGCAAAGCTTTTATTTCTTGGAATTATTGAACCCGGATCCTCCGGTCTCAGCCTCCCAAGTACTGGGATTACAAGCATGCACCACCATGCCTGGCTGAGTTTCTTTTTTTCTAAAAGCTTTCTGTTTGTTTTTGTTTGTTTGTTTGTTTAGATAATCATCCTCTCTCTCTCTCTCTCTCTTTCTCTCTCTCCCTCTTTCTCTTTACTGTTTATTTTATTTATTGTTTGGGTATTAGGTATTGAACCTGGGGCATTCTATCTGAGCTGTACCCTCAGCTCTTTTTATTTTTTATTTTGAAACAGGGTCTCACTAAGATGGTGAGGCCTTCCTTAAGTTTCTGAAGCTGGCTTTGAACCTGCGATCCTCCTGTCTCGGCCTCCCAGGTCCTGGGATTACAGGCATGTGTCCACCCCTAGTAGCTTTGGCTCTTTCTTATCCCCCATGCCTGTAGAAGGAAGGCACACCTGGCCCTGGCCCTAGGAGTTTGCTTCCATCAAGTTCAGGAGGGAGGAAGCAGAAAGGCCATGATAGCAATGTTTACTTTTTATGTTTTAAAAATAATACCGAGTTTTATGTTGCATACATCTAAATTCAATTAGTCCCTATATCAGCTCTATTGGGTAGATATTTTTATTATTATCCCATTTTAGAAATGAGAAAACTGAGACTGAGAAAGAAACCTCCTGAGCATCACACACCCAGTGTCTGAACTGGGGACCAGGCAGTGCTCCCCAAGCCTCGGAGGTAAGTCGATGGATGAGGGTGTGCTGGTGCAGGCTTGGACTCAGGTGACAGTATAACACTTGGGAGGTTCCAAACTTTTAATCACAAGGGAAATTATAATTAGGATGGACATTCTCACTTAGGTGAGACTGGGCAATCTCCTATGGGAGAGAATACCTTTAAAGAAAATGCAGGTCGCCTGCCTGTCCTGGCGGGAGAATATACCTGTGTCGGGGAAAAGAGAGTATACACACAAAAAATCAGGGCCAGCAGTGGGAATCCCAAAGCAATGGCCTGGGATTTGCAAATGAGGGAAGAGGATCTGGGAAGACTGTGAGGAGCAAGAGCGCTGCAACTTACTTCCTGACTTCACTCCCCGCATGTGCCGCCACGTAGTAGCCAGGTTTGCATTCGTATCTGCAGACTGTGCCCACGTCCTGGTTGCCCTGGAGGCAGGAAGGCAGGAGCAGGTTGGCATTCGGAATGGCAGGGGAAGCGTCACATTCCAACTTGCAGTAGACTTCAGGGAGAGACCAGAGTCCATCTTCAAGGCAGGTCAGCCACGGGCTCAGTCCTGACTCCAGGAAAAAGAAGCACAGGGTGCTCAGAACAGAGAGTCCAGAAATACGATCGTAGCAGAAAGACTGCACACCTGTCAACACGCTGGCCTTCTTCAAAGGTCACATTGTTCCTTGTTGAGCAGCAACTCTGAAAGCTCACAGCAAATGTCCATCCTGTCTCTACCCACGGAGTGAGAGACCCAGTGTGGTCTCTAGTACAGAATAGGGGTCACATAGATATTTGTTGACCCAAATGAAAGCGTTATCAACCAAATCATCACTTCCATTCCTACTTACAGATGACAAGAATATAGCTGTGGCAGTAACATGGACAGCATTAAGATAAAAATAGATGATGCTTTTACAGCGGTTATTACACTGTTCTGAGCATCATATATCTATTAATATGTATAGACTTCAAGCTTCTAACAATCTTATGAAATAGATTCTGTTATTATTCCCTATTGTGCAGATACAGAAATTGGATTTTGGCACCTTGCCCAAGCTTATAAGGGGCATAGTTGGGGTTCAAACCCAGGCAGTTTGGATGCAGAATTCTGTGCTGAAATCCCACACCAAGTTTCCAGCGTAATCCTTGGCTTCCCCAAGTGTGATCCAGGGACTATTTGCAGCTGCATCACCAGCCCCCACCTGACCTAAATCCGAATCTGTCAGAGTACAGCTCAGGAATCTGCATTTGCAGCAAGCAATGTTAGACATGCCAAGGTCTGAGATGCTCTGTGAGGTCAAGAGCAAGGCACGGGGTCAACTAAAGCAGTTCCACCCCATCTTCATCTCTAACTACCAGTACAGCCAGGGACAAGGGACATCCCTGTGTTCTGCTCATCTGCAAAACAGAGCAAAACATACCTAACCCACCGAATGGTTGTAAATAAGACATTTTAAAATACACATGGTCAAGTGTCCCTTTGTTACCTGTATTATCAGGACAGCTGTGCTGATTGCTTTGACTCTGGGAGTCACACACTCAAATGAAACCAAAGAAAAGTCAAAGTTAGTTGCGCTGAGACCCTGAGCCAGGGCGCCCTCCATGTGGTCAGGGGCAAAGAATGGCATTGCCCACTGGGCCCCTGCCTGTCATGGGTGGAGCAAATGGGAAGGGTGGGGGGTGAACAAAAGAGCCCCAAAGTACCCCAAAGAGTGAGGGGCCAGGAGAGCTCGCAGACAGCTTCTAGCTGGCCAGACAATACCTTGCAGCTTGGCTGGCGGGACACAAGAGATGAGGCAGCGTCTTAGAAAGCGGGTGCCCTCTTCACAGGAGAAGGTTGCATGGTTCACCAGAGACGGGTCGGGGATGCCACAGTCCAGGGGCATGCAGCTCACATCCCGGTTCCAGTGCCCAGCGGCACAAGTGAGCAGAATCTCCTTCTAGAAACAGAGAATTTGTCTGTCAAGGTCATGCAAAAAGGCTCTGAGAATAGTTTTCAGGCTTTGGGAGAGTCCCCAGTGGTAGTCATTCATCCAAACATCCAAAATGGCTAAAACTATTCGGCCATTCTCCCTGTCTGTGCCTCGCTGTTTGGATATAGTCGCACAATGCCCAGGTGTGATGTGGTCACAGACAGTCTGTTAGGTAGTAGAGTTGTGAAGGGGCGGTGCTCTCCCCACCACCTCTGCTGGCTGCTGTCCCCTTGCTCTGCTCTCTGCCCCCGTCATCAGTCTCTAAGCCCAGGGACACTGGTCCCTGTGGACTTCATGCCTCTGGCCTTGCTTGGGTTCTACCCTGGGACACAGTGGCAGGAGGGAGAGAGAGGAAGGCCTGGGTGTTCATTCTCCCTCTTTCCTCTGACCCAAGGGGTGTCATGGGTTGGTCCATCCCTCACTGCTCTCTGCACTCGGCTTCTGCTCTTCCTTCCCATGGGTCCTGCTGCTCCCTAGAGTCGACCTTTCAGGCCTAAGGGTGACAGCTGGGCCCCTTCATGCTGGGACACTGCACCATCTCCAGGATTTTCCTATATCCCGCCCACACCTTTATAAGCAGTCCTTTTATTAAATTCTCTCAAATTGCCTGTTTTTGAGCATGCTGTCTGTTTCCTGCTGGCACCCTTATTAATAAGCTGACTGATGATGCTCCTGAAAATGATTAGCTCCATTGAAAATGGCACTTGTCTCTAGGCACAGCTGATGGTTAATGCGTACAAGACCCTTCTAAACCTCGTGGATAAGTAGGAGTAATTCCAGCCGCTTTCTGAGGCCTGCCAGTTCCACAGGACAGCCCTAGAGGACACCACTACCAAATAAATGAAGAGATATTTACTGAGCACTGAGAAGGGCCAGGTCCTGTACTAAACAAGGTGCCATGAAGGAGCTACAAATCTAAGGGGGTAGCAAATCACGTGTTGAAACAGTGGCTAAGAAAATGTCTCAAGAAGGAAGAATGGAAAGAAAGAGGGAAGAAGGCAGAAAGGGAGTAAAGAAGGTATATGCTCAGTTTTTCTTTGTTACAAAATACCCCCTACCCCTGCTATAATGGTTGCAGAAAATACAATGTGAAGAATGCAAACAGATGCAGGACGTGGTGGCACAAGTCTGTAATTCCAGTACTTGGGAGGCTTAGACAGGAGGATCACAGGTTCCAGGTCCGCCTCAGCCACTTAGCAAAGACTGTTTCCAAATAAAAAATACAATAGGGCTGAGGGTGTAGCTCAGAGGTAGAAAGCCCCTGGGTTCAATCTCTAGTAATACACACACACACACACACACACACACACACACACACACACACACATATACACTGCCCCCTATGGTCCTGTGTGGTGTGGCGGTGGGCTGCACTTGGGGTCTGGAGGAGGGCTGATATTCTGGGCAGATGGCAGTGCATTGATAGATGTTTCACAGAGGAAGTAAGACAGGGACTGGCCTTGACTGAAAGGTGATCAGGGCTTTAGAGCAGCTCAGGGGAGGTGGGAGAAGGTGCCGAGGACTGGGGACTGAATGAACTGGATTAAAGGTCAAAGACAGAGAGGGGAGTTCCAGCGGCCAAGCTAGCCATCCTGCCAAAAGACCACAGTGTCACCAAAGCCAAAGGCCGAGTGACTGCAGGAGGCACCTGTCGGCCCCGACACCAACCCCTGGCTAGATGCTCCTCCCTGCTTCAGAGCGTCTCCCTGCTGCCTGCCAGCACGACCCAATTCAAAGCCAGACACATTTTTCTGTTTAGCTTCAGCTCTTGTGTCAACAAAAAGCAAATATCTCCACTGTCTTGTGATCACAAGCCCAGATTGTATAATTCCTTCATGGAGCAGCCTCGGGTGACAAGAGCGGTGGCCAGATGGACATCTGTGCTGCTGACCACACCGTATGGCCGGCAGAGGGTGAGCCCCATCTTCCTCCTCCCGACCAGAACCTGCCCCTAAGGCGCTTACCACAGCCGAGAAATCTGGCTCAGACCACAGCGAGCCACCAATCATTTAAAGAATGTCCCTCAAACTCTGCATCTACTGCCTGTTTTTTTTTTATTTCCTGGCTTTGCACATTTTGTCTTGAAATTTGCTCCCAATTTTAATGCCTTGCAAACAGTGCCTTATTTTCTCTCCCTTTCTCTCTCCCCCCTTCTTTATCTATCACCAAATGTATTCAGTACCTACATATTTTGTTTTCTTTTTATTTTTTTTAAGACAGCAGGATTGTAGGTTGGAGGCCAGCCTCAGCAACTTGTTAATGTGAACATAGCTTCCCCCGAGTTGGGATGAGTGAAGAGCAGGTAAGAGGCGCTCTGCCTTCATCACTAGAGAATCCTAGACCGTGAAGTTGGTGCTTCAAGGGACAAGAAAGCTCTCTAGGCAGAACCCAATCCCTCAGAGCCTCAAGGGAGTATCTTTAAATTCTGACCACCTTAAGTAAGTGAAATTACTCTACAGGTTCACAACCTGTTAGGCAATCAATTGGCACAAAATGAAAAGAACCGTCCAAATTACTGATATTTGACTAACGATCCTATATCCATCCGTTTCTCATGATAACGTGTCTTTCTGGTTCTCTCCTCAAGCACAGTTATCTTTTGCCTGGTGCATCCTTTCTCTAGCTCATAATATGGTCATCTTTTTTTTGTGTGTGTGTGGTACCGGGGATTGAACCCAGGGGCGTTCTACCTCCACGCTACACCCCTGGCCCTATTTTTTTATACTTTATTTTTGAAACTGGGTCTCACGAAGTTGCGGAGGGCCTCACTAAGTAGAGAGAGAGAGAGAGAGACAGAGACAGAGACAGAGAGGGAGAGAGAGAGAGAGAGAGCTGAGGCTGGCCGCGAACATGGATCCTCCGGTCTCCACCTCCCAAAGTACTGGGATTACAAATGTGCGCCACCACGCCTGGCATGGTCATGTTTTCTAATGGTTAATCTCATGGTTAAAATTTTCAGGAAAATGGATGTAACTCGAGAATATTATTCTAGGTGAGTATAGCTAGCCTTAAAAATCGAGTAGATGTATGTTCTCTCTCATATGTGGAAGCTAGAGAGATATTCAGAAATAAGGGCAACATCAGATAGATGAGCAGAGACTCCAGGGGAGTGACTGAGGGGGATCGGGGAAGGGGGGACTAAGTCATAAAGAATGCAATAGTTGAACCAATGATTGAATGTATACAAAATTACCAATTCCTATCTCAAAGGCATGGGGGGGGGTGAAGAAAGGGGGTGACCGGTGTAGAGGGCACCAAGAGTTGTGTGCATATTTTTTTCTGACACTCTGTATCCCAATATGATATAAAATTCAATGCACCAAATTTAAAAAAAAGCTCTGTAGAATGTTGTAAGTGCTATAAAGGAAAGATGGAGAACAAAGTTCTTAGTTGGAAATACATTATCATGCTCATACTAACTTCAGCTGAACAGTTACAGGGCCATGTGCCTATCATTTTGCTAGAAGTTTTTAAATTACTTCCAATCAGTCACCATAATAACTCAATGAGATTAATACTACTTTCCAATTATTTCACAAAGGTGGAAACAAGCTAAAGGAGATTAGTTTCTCTTGTTTGCTTTTACCCAACACTACACACCTAATACATAGTGGAGATGAAATTTCATTCAGATTTGTCCCTTGAGCCTTGCTCTCAACCAATATATTGTACTACCTTCCAACTATCTTGAAATACTGGAAATGCTGCTGCTGCAGACATTTGGAATGGGGCTTGCAGAAGTGTGGAAAATTCATCCGTAGCTAAAATTGAGATAGACTCCCTGCCTCAGTAACAGATTTTGGTGCTTCAGGGAGAAGTCTGGCTGTGACTCTCCAACCTCCTTTTAAGGAGGGTTGGGGAAGGGGTGGACGAGTCACAGATCATCAGTGACCAGTGGCCACCTATCCTGCCTGCAAATCATGGGCACGTCTATACCATGGAATTCTCATCTCTAAGGCAAAAGTGGGGGGGGGATTTCTAACAGGAAGACAAAAACAAGGGAGAAGAACAGAGTGAGCGTCCCTATCTGTTGCCCACCTAGGGACAGATTTACATTCTAGTTAATCAGAGTTGTACATGCTCTTATACACCTTGGGTTTCTATTCAGCCATGCTTCTCTTTGCTTGTCAGAACCCTCCTTTTTCCTTTCAAATTATTTTAAAGCACATGGCTTTCCCAGTCCTGTTGGGGGCCATCTTAGCCCACGCAATGAGGTCACCATTACGGGCTGGCTTAACCATGTACACAGCACATGCTAAGTGGAAATTGTCCGCACACAGACAAGCTTCCTTGGACAGGATGGGACGGAAAGCTGGACATTGATGACCTCCTGTTCTCCCTGAAACGTTCACCTTGCCACTCCCTGGTCTTAACCTGTGTTTGCCACTCCCTAATCTTAACTTGTGAGGGTCACTCCCTGGTCTTAACTTGTGATCTTCTTCCTGTTTGCTTTGTTTGAACCTCTATATAAGAAAGGCCTTGACTACATAAGGCCAGGAGAATTTGTCATCTTGGATCTCTTCCCTGACCCCCCCAATTATTAAATTCTCTCAAAATTATTAAATCAGACTTCGCGTTGGTATCGTGCGAGAAGACTATTGATCAGGAAGCTGTCTGGTGCAGTGACCTTCCGTGGCAGGAACCACGGAATAGTTATTAGGGAGCGGCTTAAATCAGCAACTATCTGTGGCAGGACTATGGAGCAAGTATCATCCGCCAGAGCACCCCAATACAGTCTGGCCAAGGACAAGAGCGTGGATAGCTTCCTGTCGCAGGAGCTTGGTTCTGAGGACCACAGGCTTCCGACTCACCTGAATGGGCCTGAGGTACTGCCCACTGCTGGTCTGAAGCGCAAACCCGCTCTGACAGGTGATAGCACACTTCATGTGACCTGGGCCGCTAGCGGTACAGTTCACCACATCCACGTGATCAAGCAGCAGTGGTGCACAGCTGGCCTGCTCCCCACAGGGCCGATGGACACAGCTGGGGAGACAGAAAGAGACGCATCTTAGGACAGTCCCGGAACCGACAGGCAGCAGCAGTGACTCCGCAGGTCCCTCTGGGAAAGGGCCCTAAACTAGAGAGAAGGGCTTCAAAACCTACAGTCAGCTCATCGCTATCTTCTGTATTACCTGGACCATGAGACATGAGAAACATAAACAATGACAGCTAACAAGTAACAACCAGCTTTCCATGGTCCTCCCAGGAGAGTCAAAGAGTGATGGTCTGAGATGGAGAGAGGACCCTAAGGGTACTGGATGATCTCATAAATGAAGAGAGGAGGGGATGATACTAAAAATATTGAACAACCAGTACTTATTATTCCCAAGCCATCACAGCCGACCCAGGACAAAGCTCGGGAACGAATCCTGGCGCTCCCTGGTCATTTCTGGCATCGATCTTTTAAATGACCTGATCATAGGGGATTCCCAAGGGTACCTGTATGAAGCACCTGGGTATCTGAGATGACAGAAATGTAAACAGATGTTTACTGATTGATGCAGAAGTGTTTTGAGAACTGGTAGAGCCATAGCAGAACACACCACTGAATGGTAGCACAGGCTAGGCACCAACTGGGCCCATTACAGGAAGAGGAAATTGGCACCTAACTGGATCCCTGTGGCATGCCTGGAATTGTGGTTGTATTTCTAGATACATCCTCTCAGCAGAGATCTGCTGCCTGGACCACTCAGCACAACCAATCAGGAACAGGAGAGATATATAAACTTCCCAGGGTCTAAGAAGACTCAGCCTGGACCACAGAGCAGTGAGAATACAATGGAGCAATAAGAGTGAAACCCTCCTGCCATGGCAGAACCAGGCTAAGGGGTTGAATCCTGACTCCACCATTACTGCCTGCACGATATGAAGCGAGTAATTCATTCCCTGGTGTCTCACCCTCGCCCTATGAGATGGGATAATAATGACACATATCTCACAAGGTTGTTATTGTTCCCAGGGCAATTCCCTCTGTCGCTCCACTGCCAGTGGCCCACGTCCCACCCTCAGTGGTCTGTTTGCTGGTGACTGTCAAACTTTTTATTTCTCTCACTTCTGTACCTTTGCTCAATTTGTTGAGATTTCTAAAAGGCCTACCTTCTCAAAGAAGCCCCCCTCCCAGAAAGCTGGGCCTGGTGGCACACACCTGTAATCCCAGTACTTTGGAAGCTGAGACAGGTGGATTGCAGGTTTGAAGCCAGCCTCAGGGATTTAGTGAGGCTCTCAGCAACTTAGCGAGACCCTGTTTCCAAATAAAAAATAAAATGGGGGTAGGAGTATAGCTTGGAGATAGAATGCCCCTGGGTTCATTCCCCAGCACAATAAATAAATAAATAAAGCCCCCATATATCTTCTTCTTTCATACCTCTACCAATAACTGCTTCTGGCATTTCTTTTATTTCATCTTGTATTATGTATATACTTTCTTGTTTATAAATATGTTATTCAGCCTTTTATCCACAAGGCAGCATCTCCCACATGCTGAATCTTCCATCTAGAGTATGAATTCTTGAAGAGAAATATTCCTTCCCCACATTTACATTTGTCATGCACTTTGCTATAGTAGACACAGTAAAAGTTTTCTGAATTAAACTTGCTCATAGGACAGATAGCAAAGTAAGACAAGGGCTATCAAAATGGAAAATGTGTTAAATGGTATGGTGACAGATGGGGACAGGAATACAAAAGTATTATCCAACGATCATTCCACTATCTTGCCCACTCATTCACTCGTTAATAAGCACTTACTCTGCAAGGCATTGGTCTGAGCACTGGTGGTATAATCAGGACCCCAAGGAACTCAGAGTCATGCAGGGGAGACTAACAAGGCACATTCTTGCTCTTGATGTTGTTGGCAGTGGTACTAATTATTAACCAAAGTGACTACTGTGAATCTCATCATCAATATGCTGTTTTTTCTTGGATTGTGTTAGTGGTCAATGACTTTATCAAAGAGCTGGGCAAAAGTATAAGAAAGTTGGAAATAAAATGTTATTGAATATGCACACACTACCTTAGATAATTGAGAGTTGAGTAAAAAAAGTAGTAGCCCCAAAAAAGTGGATTTGTTCTGAATGTGATAAATTTTCTGCCCCTGACCTTATACTCATGGGATTCAAACCATGTGCCAGTGACATTCTCATTTCCTTTATACCTGCTTGTTAGGTGTGGGATGGAGGAAGTGGAGGTGAGCAGTGTGAGGTGTTATGGTTAGTTACAGAATGTTCCCTGAAGAGCTTGATGGGCAGAGTTGATGTGATTAAGGCATGAGGGTTGTAACCTCATCAGTGGATAAATCCATTGTAATGGATTTACTGGGTGGACACCTAGGCAGGTGGTGTGTGGCTAGAGAAGATGAGTCCCTGAGGTGTGCCTTAGGGACTGTATTTTGTCTTTGAATCCTCTTGCTTGTTTTGCTCTCTCGCATCCGGCCTCCATGGTGTGAATAGGGCCCTTACTCTCTCCTTCTCTCTGCTTTTTGCCACCATGCCCTGAGCTCCACAGACCCTGGCCTCACATGAACTGAACCCCAAAATCTCCAAAACTGGGAACAAATAAATCTTCCTTCCTCTAAGTTGTGTGGTCAGGCTTTTTGGATTACAGCAAGGAGAATGTTACTTGAGACTGAAGGAAACTTTCTTACTCCTTTATACCTTAGTTATTCCCTGTGACAACTGGTATCCTTCATGGGACCTAATGA
The DNA here is from genome assembly GCA_004027185.1 of Glis glis. Taxonomy (NCBI): domain Eukaryota; kingdom Metazoa; phylum Chordata; class Mammalia; order Rodentia; family Gliridae; genus Glis; species Glis glis. Next base: position 59,715 of record PVJS01003787.1, on the reverse strand, counting down.
ACGGAGAAATATGTGAGCAGAGCAGGGGGATTGTTGGTGAATCAGCACAAACTCCCCAAATCCAGTGCTGATTATTGGGTATGCAATATAGGAAGTAAATCTTTGTCTCTGAGTCTTTATTCAACATCTGGAAGGGCGGTAAGACCTGACCATCCTTTATGGAATGAAATCAGAATGTCTCATTAGTAATGCTAAAGAACCCCAAGCTCTATAAATGCTACATGCCACCGAGGTCTAAAATATAGCATCTTCTTCAGCATGTTGAGCAGGAAGTACTAGAAAACAGGATCCTTAGCACTCATGACAACCGATTGCCAAACAATTAATGTGAAGGCGCATGTGCTGTTTTCAGTGACTTCATCCAATTAATCTACGTCATCATTGAGGACAAACACATGCTGGGACAAGACAGAAAATGACTACTCGGAATGAGCCTCCTTCCATCAAGATGGGGCGAGCTACATGCAGGACTTCCACTATGGCTGCCAGTGTGAAAAGTGCATCCAGCATGGCTAAGGGCAGGAAGAGGGAGACCGGAGCCCAGGGAGGGAAGAGTGGCATGAAATAAGACCGAGACCAAAAACAGAAAAAAAAAAAGGACCAAACCCAGACCTGTTTATGAAGTGAGAAATGGTTTTAGGGCAGCGGCTGCAAATTCTTTCACTAGCTTAAATTTCCATTTGCTTCCTTTTTAAGGAATTTGTTTTACGAGGACGGTGTTTGTCAGGTCGTTAGCTTCTGGTGGCATCTGGTACCAATTGTAGATGTCTCTCCCTCGCACCCCAACCTGAATCCCCTTCGGTGTCCCTCTTCCACTACAAACGCAGCCTCTCTGGGTGAGGTGGTTGTGTTCTCTGCCCTCCCCCTACCTTCTCCCTTCACCTGATGACACATATGTTCTGGTACCATAAAGACAAAGCTAGTAGCAAAAATAATTCATCTTACAACTTCTCAAGAGCTTCCTTCAGATGGCTTTTGGACAAAGTTAATGAAAGTGGCAGAAGAGACACCTCACAATACCCCAGAGAGGTGGGAAGCTGGCTATTTATCTTGGTTTGACATTCAAGGAAACTAAAGCAGTTTGGAGACTGGCTGGAGGCCACACAGAGAGTCAGAGGAAAATCCTCAGGCTGGCTCTCAGAGCCCTCTCTCCCAGGGCCAGCCTAGGCCACGAGGCCATCTCCCTGGGGCTGAGGTCATGTTCCTGCTGCTTTTGTCCCAACTAGGAATGCTCAGTTTCGGCAGGAGTTGCTCAGCATGGTAGGCAGGAGAAAAGGGTAGAATGTTCATTAGTCCATCTTAGTTTTAAGCAGTATTTTTAAAAAATGATAGCAAATCAAAGCAGCAACATTTGTCCAGCTGCTGTCACCTGCAAAACCCTCTCCTAAGTGTGTTTCCTCCCTTGGTAACCCCTCCTCACCCTTCCACCCATTTTTTCCAGATCTTTCCTCACATTTCTTCACAGTGTGTTCTCAGGTAGGGATATGATGAACCCCATCAGATGTGATTCACAGATATTTCCATTTTAACAAGAGACAGCACTTTGAGCCAAAGGATTGGATTTTTCATGGTGGAATTTTAAGTCACCAGGCCCTTAGAAATCACGCTGTGTAGATGCCACCTAGCCATAAGTCTAGCTTGGCTCTTTTTCTCATCACTCCACTCAGAGGCCTCTGCTCTCTCTTCTGGTCCTCACCCCCAAAGTCCTCATGCTGAAGGATTGTAAAAAAAATGCTTTCAACTGAGGAATCCCTGTCCAAAATGTATTTGACCCCAAGTTATCCTCCTCTTGTCTGGAACTTGCTTGAGGGCCCGTGGGGTCAATCCTAGCAATAACGGTGTGTGTTTTTCCTTGGCTGGTTGGGTATGTAAAGAATGCTGAGATCTCAAGAGTATGTTGAGATGTCCCTGTTGACACAGTGCTGTGGAAGAGTGACCTTCACATGAGCTTCTCTGAGGCAGGTTCTCTCAACCAGTGTTGTGTATTAGACTCGGTTAAGCAGCTTTTTAAAAATATTGGCACCACTGGGTATGATGGTGCATGCCTGTAATCCCAGTACATGGGAGTCTAAAACAGGAGGATCTCAGGTTTGAGGACAGCCTCAGCAACTTAGCAAGACTTCAGCAACCTAGCAAGACCCTGTTTCAAAAACAAAAAATTAAAATTGGGCTGGAGGTATAATTCGAAGGCAGAATGCCCCTGGGTTCAATCCCTAGTTACACACACACACACACACACACACACATACGCACTCAAAGTATATACCCAGGCCTTCTCCTCTAGGGATATTGACTCAACAGGCCTGTGGTTGGATGCTAACATCTGTGATGTTTTTAAGTTCCAAAGTTTTTGATGCCCACTGAGAATGAAACCCAGCCCCATAAAGATCCAGATCTATGTAACCTGAAAGATATGTCAATGAATTCTACAGGCCAAGATTATAAAATAGCACATGTGACTCCAGAAGGAGAAATGGATCCCTTGGCTTCATCTTTATGTTTTAATGTAGTAAATACAAATTATCACAGAGAAGCCACAGGGCAGATCAAAAGCATAAGACATTTCCCCTGCTCTGTAGAAGCTTTGAATACAACTGAAGAGAGAATTATTAAATCACCTGCTACTGATTACAAATTCACGGCTCCTTTAGAAAAAGCTAGATCCTTGAATTTGATTTGATCTCGATGAAGGCAGAGGATTTGAAAAGGCCAAAGAGGAGTCCTGAAAAGTTACTTTCAAGGTGCTACTGACAGGACTCGGAGGAAAGGTAGCAATCTCGAAGCATGGATAAAAACAACACTTCCCCTACCACTGCCAACTGAATAAAATCTAATCTGTATGGGTCTCTTAAATTCCGAGTAAGGAAATAGAGGCTTCTGTATGGAATGGAATCAGCTTCTATATCCGAAGACAGAATGAGACGCAGATTCTCAAAGCCTGCCCATACCTTTCAGTGGTGACTGAGGAATGGACTAAGGCTAACATCAGAAAACAGACATCTTTCTTTGCACATGGAGTAGTCAGACCTGCTAACGAACTTGTCATGAGCTGTTCCTGAGAGTATGCCAACCCAGGCCTCTTTTTAGTTTCCCAGTTCTTGAGGCCACTGTAGGGATGTTGACATAGTTTTCAGCCCTGGTCCGCAGCTGGGCAGCTGGGTGGTTCCTGACAAATGAAGTCCTGGCAACTCTGCCTATCGTAGCCTTGCAATTTTGGTCCAACGGACGGTACCACCCTGGAAGAACTTCAGGAAGCTGTGACAATAGTCCAGAGCCAATCAGAATCAGTACTACAACTCCTGCTTCTCTTATGTAGGAGTGGGGAAAGTATATGGGCTCAAGACCCCACTTTCTATTTCAACCACGGGGGACGGCCAGACATTTCACAGACATGTTAGAGGAACCTTGCTAAAACTGAAATGGACCTTAAAGGTAATTCAACCCAAATTCCTTGTTTTAGAGGAAACTGGGACCCAAAGAAATGATGGGATATTCCAGAATTTCCTATAGCACTAAGACTGCAATAACAAAGAAACATTTCATTAATCTTGGCCCCAATTCAAAATCAGAATGATGTCGACTCATGAATTTTTCTGAAGTCAATACCCCACCTCTCCTGAGTCATCCAGAAAATTGAGCACAACTTTTTTTTCTAGAATTTAGATTAGTTTAGGAGACTCTGTCTGGCTTCTGTGCTACACTTTTCAAGAAACAACCTGCTCTTATGGAGGAAGCAGTAGACTGAGGCCAGGTGATCTGGCTTCTCATCTTGACTTGCCTCTGCCGACCTCTGTGACCTTGGACAAGTCTCAACCATTCTGGCCCTCCATTTGCAAATTTATAAAATGATGGGGTTGAACCATGTTCTATTAAAGGTCCCTTCCAGCTTTAACATGGTATTTAATTTCATAGATGAGGTGATGGCGGTATTGGGGTAGGAATACAGAAAACCCATGCACAGGCAGGATGTGGTGGGGAACCCAAGAAAGAGTGTCTCATAATTTTCCTTGCCCAGTATAAATCTTTTGTTTAATGTCCCAATTTTTCAGTTATTTAGTTAAACAAAATACTGCAAAATCTCTACCCAAGAAGTGCCACCAGTGACTAAATAGCAATCCCAGTGGTTTCTCTAGAACAGATCTTTCAAGGTTAAGTTGTAAAAGAGGATCATATGTCTCTCCATTCCCCCACACTGTTTTATTGATTCTTATTGAAATAAGAGGGTGTGGGCTAAGAAGGAATGTATGCTCTGGATTTGGCAGCAGATGGGAGTAGGATGTACAGCATGCAGAAAAGACTGGAAGAGGCAAAGTCCTCATTAGTCTTCCCACCACCAACTGCAAAAACCAAATGTAACAACAATAGTAGCATCCATCCTTAGAGAGCTTTGCTGCCTCTTGAAACCAAGACAGAATAAAGGCTCCGCTCTGGCTCCCCTTTCTACCTCTCCTCAACTCTGGCTTCATCTCCATTAAATGCTAGATACATTTCTAAAAGCCATCTTAGGCTGACTAAAGCTGGCACTTTGAGGTGTTTTAGTGATGGGCCATAACAGCTAGGTGGAAAAAATTAATTTGAGTTCTTCTCCCCTGAAGGTTTTTTTTCCAAGAGAAACAGAGGGATTTCAGCAGAAATTCATATTCTTCCCTCCCATGACAGAGAAATGACAGATTACTATACCCTACAGACTTCTGCAATTTCTGTATCCTGGGAAAGTGGAGGTTGTCTTTGCCCCTTCAGTTAATTCTCGACACAGAATCTGGCTCCTCAAAATAAGCCTTTCAGGGCAAGTTCCATCTCTTCCTAGAATGTGACCTCTTTGTAAGTTCAGGACAGGACTCTGGTAGCCCCAGTACTAGATAATTCACTTTGCTTATTTCTAATTCTGGGCACAGTTTTTACCATGTCTGGCTGTAACACCACAAGTCCCATCCAAATGCCCCAGTCCTTCTAAAGAGAAACAGATTTACATCAAACAGCCCAAAGTGTTCCCTTTCAAAGGCTCACCAAGTTTCAGAACTCAGGCTTTTCATGTAGATTATAAAATATGTTGAATACCAAAGAGTCCAACTAATTCAATTGCTGACTAACACACAGAGATTGTAGTTCTTAGCACTTGCCCAGAAAAGCAGAACCACTCATTTGAAATAGCAAGAGGATATACATCTTGGTTTATATTGATATCTATGTCTGAATCTAGATGTACTCCACAACTTGCAGAGGAAGGGCCAGCTCCATCTCCAGGTGCAGCATCTCCTAATGAGGAATGATCAGCCCGCTAAGGAACTGAATTGCTAACTCCCTCCCAGCCTACTCTTCATCCCTGGACACCAGTTAAACTATTCATTTGGAAGTGATGTGTCCCCAGCCACATTCATAGGCTGAGCCTGGGGAATTGTAAGACATGTGGAATTAAATGAGGAACATCACTGATAAAGTTTAATGGGCATGAGCTTCTGATTATGTCATTCCCAGAACAATAGCTACAGGGCCAGAAGACGGGGCAGCTTGGCTTCTCTGTGGGGTATACGTAAGATGTGGGCCCATGGAGGTCTTGAAGGTTTGCACCAGTATCTTGAGTGGGTTCCAAACTCACATGTAGAAGCACAACATAAAACATACGCCTTTGGGACTCTCTCACTTCCTTTCCCTAAAACGTTTCTGAACTCCTCAACAGAAGTTTCCTGTTGCCCCCATCATCTCTTCATCCCAGAATTTGCCAGTCCCTGTTTGACATCAGATTTGAAATGTTATCGCCTCCTGTTCTTTTGCTCTTCCTAGTACTTTCGAGCCTTGCAACTTTGATAACTCACTTGCTTGTGGAGAAATGAAGGGCCAAAGAACAGAAGAGACTGCACTGAAATCATGTGGTGAGACTAGATGGTGCAGTGAAAGTGGGAGGCGGGGGTCTGAATGTTGGGCTTGCAGCGTGTCCATGCTCCAGACTTCCCCTGCCCCCCGGGCTATGCTGCACACAAAGCCAGACATGGCCTGAGAGTCATTCCAACCAAAGTTTATGGTCAAATCCATCCACAGCATCTGTCTGCTTGTCAGGCTGGAAAAATGACAGAACCCCGGAAATATTGGTTTGTTTTTTATTTTCTGTGCTTTCTCCACCAGTTGCCATGCATCCAGACCATATTGACAGGGCTAGCCCTGAGCAAGACTGGGAAGTGGGTGACATGTTTAATTCATCTTTCATTTTGGCATCACGTTTTCTATTTCTCATCTTCCCCTCAAACTTCCAGAGGCCTGTACTAGGTTACATTCCAGGGGGCTTTGGCCTGTCTTCTGAGTTATCAAGGTCCATAAGAGAATACACCTGATATAAATAGCTGATGAAAACATAAACAGGTTTACTTCTAGCCTATAGTTACTTACCAAGTTAAAGAAACCTCTGGAGATTGTTGTCATTTCAAGAGAATAATTCCTAGTGGTAGAATTTTAAATACTGTGAAAATTCACTGGAGAATCACTTTCTTGTTTACTATTTATTTTTATGCTTTTATTGGTGCGATGTAATCATATATCATGATGAGATCCAAAGTGATGCCAACATTCATGCTCACCTCGACTGGGGTAGTGCCCTCTCTATCATTGTTTTGAAGACCTCACTTTGAAATCAGTCTCTTGCTTGGAGTTAGACTCAAACCCTCAGTCTCCTTAAACTGGTTGTACCTGTAGCCTTGACTGAGAACTGCCACCCCAATTGATCTCAGAGTGTATCCCACTCAGAACAGTCTCAGACATGGTCATGTTTTAATTTTAATAAAGACTGTTCTAGAATAGCCTTACCCATATATCTCAATAAGCCCCCATATCAGAGCATGCCCATGGCCTTTGAATTTTTCCTCTAATACTCCATGAGAAAAGATCCAAACAGCTTGCTGTGACTCTCAGTGCAGCCCTGCTGTCCACCAGGCACATTTGTTATGGGCCAGGGGATTCCGAATCCTCTCCAGTGGCTTCTCCTCTTTCTCTCTTATTTTATAGGCAAACCATTCTGGGAAAAGGAAGTTGGGCAAGAAACCCAGGGAACAATTGAGCAGCTATAATTCTTTCCTTGCTCAAAAGAAACTGGGCAGAAACAAAAACAGATTCAATGTTAATTTGCTAAACTGCTTTGGGGAAGAAGATAATCAAATGAGTAGAAATGTAATCCATATTTCATTTCTATAGTGCCTTTCCCAGCAGTGAGAGAGAACATTTCCCATCACCCTGGAGCATTAAAAGGGAACCCTCTGTTAAAACTAAGAGATGAGGAGCCAAAGAATAAGCAAATGATTTAACTTGCAGTCCCTAAGCAAAAGAAAGAAAGGAGCCCTTCACTTCACGAGGCTATCAAAAGGGAGGTATGAATCTGAGGATTCTACATAAGGCTGAGCAGAGGATGGAGAGGCCTGGCCAGGTACTGGAGTCTGATCCAGGCAGAGGAGGAGGAGGGGGAAAGGTTGGCACTTCAAATCTGAGCTCCAAATAAATTGGAGCACAATAGGAACTGGTAAAGCAGCAGCAAAGAGGGTTCCAGGGAAAAATGAAGCATGACACAGAATGGCAGATAATAGAGACAGAATGATCCTATTACCAAGACCAGACGCAAAAACTGATTACAGAAGGACATTCTGCCAAGGTGCTGATCTGTGCTCTGGCTCCTGCCCCTGGACTGGGACTCAGAGGCCCTATGACCTAGCCCCAGTTCTAACTTAGAGCACAACCAAGAAGAACATATGGTTATACCTGAGCCCCTATATCTCCCAACTAGAACACACAGCCACCTCCTTCCAAAAATTCTCTGGAGATCGTTAAGGTCATAGAAGGAGAAGTCTATGGAAAAATAGTTTTTCTTTCCACCACATCCCTTTACTCCCAACCCAAATCCCATGTCTGTAGTGAATTCTCCATGGACAATGGAGGCTGACACATAAATCATCTCTATTTGACTTATGTCACCTCTGTCAGCAGATCCACCTCTTCAAGAATAGCTTTCTAAAGCTAAAGACACCTTTTGTGTAACCAGGACAGAAGAGCCATTGAAAGGGAATCTGCAGAGGCCAAGGCGACTGGGGCCTGGGAGAGCCTTAACCCCGAGTGTTACCCAAGTCCATAAGTTGCAAATAGAAAATTGAGCTATTCCGTGGTAGCTAATTGTTGATTTTTTTCTCCCTGGATTATTTATTTTTGTAGACCGTACCTCAGGAGACAGTAACCTGAAGGTTAGAGGTTACTCAGAGACAGGGAAGATGACTAAAGTAGTATACATGTACTGAATTAGCAGGTCTCCATTAGTGGATTCTGAGGAATCCAAACCAAGCCAAATATAAGTTATTTACTTATTACTCCTTTTAAAAAATTACCTGATGCTCTTCTTTGTGTAATGGTGGTTAGCAAAGTATGGTGGGTATATTAATTATATACATGTATATGAGCATTTTTATGCTAAGTATAAAATATTTAGATATTTAACTTCAAGTGATGTCCACAATAACAACCTAATAGTAAATGTTTTTTAATGCAAAAGGTAAAATCTCAGTATGTCCCTATCACATCGAGCCACATTATGATGTGAGACTACAATGCACCAATATAAGTATATTAAAAAAGGATTGTTGCCTTAATTATAGAACCATATAAGAGCACAATATTGTTTACTATTTTTCCTTTATTCAAATTTATGTGTTAATGCATAGTTTGCTTTATAGCAAAATACATATTTCTAATGAAAAGGAAAAAAAGGACAGAAGGAAAAGAGAGGGAGAGAAAATCTGGGGATGGTATTGCTCTTTACAAAAATATTTTTTTTTTTTGCTTAAAATAATACGTTTTCTTACAATGCTAAACATACTTTTAACCATATGGACCAGAATTTGTACATCTTGGTATTTATCCAAAGGAGTTAAAAACTTATATCCACACAAAAACCTACATGAATCTCTATAGTAGCTCTATTCATAATTACCAAAACTTGGACGCCACCAAGATGTCCTTCAATAGGTGAATGGAAAAACAAACCTGTGGTCTATACCAGACAATGAGATATTATTCAGCAATAAAGTAAAATGAGCTATCAAGCCATGAGAAGACATGGAGGAAGCTTAAATGTATATTACTAAATGAAAGAAGCCAATCTGAAGAAGGCATATACTGTATTATTCCAACCATATGACCTTCTGGAAAGGTAAAATTATGGAGACAGTAAAAAGTTCAGTGGTAGCCAGGGGACTGGGGTGGCAGTGAGGGTAGTAGTGGTGGTTAACAGACAGAGCACAGAGGATTTTTAAGGCAGTGAAAATGTTCTGTATAATGCTATTTGTCCCAACCCATATAATGCACAACACTAGGAGTGAATCCTAACGTACATAGTGAACCCTAATGTTCAGAATCGTGAACCAATTCTGAAACAATGTGCCATTCGTAGAATGAAAGCTGTTTTTAAAAACCAGAAACAAGCCGGGCGTGGTGGCGCATGCTTGTAATCCCAGTATTTTGGGAGGCGGAGACTGGAGGATCCAGGTTCGCGGCCAGCCTCAGCTCTCTCTTTCTCTCTCTCTCTCTCTCTCTCTCTCTCTCTCTCCCTGTCTCTCTCTCTACCTAGTGAGGCCCTCTGCAACTTCGTGAGACCCGGTTTCAAAATAAAGTATAAAAAAATAGGGCCGGGGGTGTAGCGTGGAGGTAGAACGCCCCTGGGTTCAATCCCCGGTACCACAAAAAAAAAAAAAAAAACCAGAAACAAATCATAGGGACTGTAGCCTAAATTTTGCTAGTCTAATAAGGTGAATTTGTGCACAGAAAGTTTCAGTCTCAATGGAAAAATGATTCTCGGCACATGTGGCACTCAAATATTTCTTCGATAATGAATAGTCTCTCTTTCTATACACACACATGCATACACTCCAAGTACACGCAAAATATAGAATAAATAGTTTCATAGATTGACCTAAACTTTTCAGAAAGTTACTTAAAATGAAATAAAGAAGGCTTGCTTTTACTTAAAGTAAAATACAGAAATGTATATGTAACATGCTCATACATATCCATTGTATTAGACCTAAATTGTTACAAAAATCATTTCTCAATTATCCGCAATGATAAAAAATTAAAGCATGAATATGTATATATATGGAGTAGGAAAAGATGAAAGAAAGAACTCAGGTTTCCACATGGGTTTTCTTTTTAAAAGATTAATATACTATTCCATTTTATATTAGAATATTTGGCCTTGATAGGCTATAGTTTAAAATAAACCTCAGTAACCACTACAATTTTATACTTATGCGTATCCATTACTTGTTTTCCGTCTCAATCAAAATGTGTACTTCTACTAAATAAGCTAACGAGATATTTATACTTTATGTTTGCCTTGGACTTAAAATACATTTAAAACATTAAAAGAAGAAAGTATACATTTCTAGTTAGCTTAACCTATTTCGAAGTTATATTGAAAAATGGTCTTAATATTAAAGTCAGGAACTTAAAGGAAATCCTATCTTGAATAAAAGGCAGAGAGAAAAGGGATTTATTCTTGGATACTTGGCACAATTGTCTCTGCCAGCTGTCAAATTATTGCTGCTCAGCTCCAAATCCATGCCTCATTTGCCCTACTCTGTGATACCATGGACCACGTAGACATCTCTCTTTTGTCCACTAGCATGACATCATGTTTCTTCTGCAGACAATGCTGGGGAGACACTGTGGATGAAGTTGCTCATCTCTTCCCTCCTGTGTGCTTTCCTGTCCTTGCTTTCACATCACCTGGTGTGGAGCCCTGTGGGGGATACCCAGCGGTTCTCCCCACCTAATGAGGTTCAGTGATACTCTGCACCTCTCAGCAAGTTCCACCAGCACCCAGCTGGCTTCCCAGCAGGTCTCAGTGACCCCAGTGGGTGCCTGTCTATGAAGCTTCATCAGTGTCTGGGAGTGGCCTCCCAGAAGTTTCAGCTGTACCCAGCCAGTGGCAGCCTTCCAGCTAGAACATGTAGCTCCTCACAATGCAGCTCTGTACAGAGCTTTTATCAGTACCCGGTGGGCATTTCCTGTCTGCCATCTCCATCCTGTGGAACCTCAGCAAACTTCTCTGCCTTTCACGTGGCAAAGCCCTACCCCCCCCCCCTTGACAGCACTGAATCTCAGCTCTGGGTGAGGCACCTTTTCCACTTTTATTGCTTCCTTGGATGCTGTCATTATCATTTGAATTGAAAATGTTTCCCAGACGTCACAGGGTAGACAAGGCAGCCATGTTGGAGGCAGGACTTGGCTGCTGGAGAAGGATCCCTGGAGGCATGGGCAGGGACAGAATTTCCCAGGCCAGCTGTTGCAGCTTCTGGCTCTTCTTAATCCCCTACCTCCAGCAGCTGATAACAAGCTCTTTCCTTCTCCTCTCCACTCCCTGCCACTATGTCCAGAAGACCTGCAGCCCTGGCTTCTGCGTGGAAGCCGATCTAACATGGACTGAAATCTCCAAACTATAAGTGAATAAATCGTTCCTCCTCTAAGTTGTGGTCATCAGGTATTTGAGGTCACATTGGTGAGAATATTGACTGAAACAGATGCTCTTCCATGAGTCATAAAAAGTGAGGGTTGCTCCCTTTATACACCATTCTTCTATTTTTAGAGCTCTCTTTACCTCTTAGGAGATAATCCTTGTTGCTAATTAATAAATGTATTGAATTTTCCCTATACTAATTATTGTGTCCTGACAAAAATTAGACACAGAATGGTACTGGGAGTGGTACCGGGGGATCAATTCACAAGGATGATTTCTGGGGATCATTGAGGACAATGCTGAGCTCTTTGTTGATGGGAAATAGAAGGTTAATAATCTATGGCATGCAGTGGCATCACAATTGATCCAGCTATCACCTTTGGTTAATTGTGATGAAGAGAAGAGCCAACTAAAACAGATGTCTTAGGAGCCCCAGCAGCTGCCATGCTTGACTGTGGGTGACCTGCACACCACTGGCTAAGCATATTACAGCAGCCAAAGAGAAAAAAGCACACTGAAGGCAGGGACAGAAGCCCTTCCTCCTGCACTCAGAGGGTACTCGAAAAATGGTGGCAGTGGGCAAAGGATAAATATTAATAAATTCCAGCTTTGGTATTACAATGAGGTGATGAGGGTAGACTTGGAGCTGAGAGTCAATATACTGATAGATCACTGGTATGTCTTCTAAAGGAGAATGATAAAAAGTAAAGACGGAGAAAAGTGTGGGAACTGTCATGGGTGCGGGGCCAATCTGGTGCTGGAATGTGCTACAAACTCCATGTGTATTATTTTCAGTGAATCTCACAAGAATATTATAAAGTCATCTCTCTCTGCTTCCTACTTGAAGATCATCAAGATAAAAAAAATGAAACTTATTAATACCCCAATTCACACCGGCAGCTGGAATCTATAGGGGTTTCCTCTTTATTGCAAAATGCGATAGAGTAAAATTCAAAAACATCACTGATAGCCAAAGCATGCATTTTTTTCTGGGGGAAAAAAGGATAAAAAATGGGACTATTCTAAAGTAACAGGTAATTTTCCTTCTTTTTCCTACATTCTGCTCCCTACTAAAGAAGCAAACAAGTCATTCTTTCTTCATTTCCTGGCCCCTGTAAACGGGAACATTGAGCACTGCCTTTTACTGTTAGAGATCTGTTCTCTATCCATTATTTCCATCAGTACCACCCTCCCTTTATTCATTTAAAGACTCCAGGTCAGGAAGCATAAGGGTCTTGGCGAGGGAGGGTGAGGGTTGAGTGAGGATGGAGAAACACTGACAAAAGTCATTGCACCCCAAAATCTCCCAAAGGCAAAAATTCTATAGTCCTAAAGGATGATAGAGGCTCAAGGTTCATGAGATTAACTTTCAGAATAAAACTATGGAGTGGTTTTACATGGTACTACTGTCCTTGTAAACAGTGGAGTGAGGCAGTGTGCCCTGGGCTCATTGGCAGTGAAGATAAGAAAAGGTTGAAAATAAAAGAAAGGCAAATATTTATCAAACAAATACAAACAAAAGGGAAGAAGGGATGGAAATTCCAGACAAAGTAGAATTCAAAACCAAAAGCATTTAAAGAGGCAAAAGGTTTGGCAAGAGGTATGGGCCTAATAAAGACCAAACAGTCATAAAAAGTTACACACCTAATTATGTAACATCAAATTAGAAAAAGCAAAAACTGAGTTGGGTGTTGTAGCACACGCCTGTAATCCTAGTACTTGTGAGGCTGAGGCAGGAGGATCGCAAGTTTCCCGCCAGCCTTAGAAATTGGGTAAGACCCTCAGCAATTTAGTGACACCCTATTTCAGAATAAAAAATAAAAATAGGGCCAGGGGTGTAGCCCAGAGTAGAACACCCACAGGGTTCAATCCCTGGTACCAAAAAACAAAACAACAACAACCCAAAACCAACAACAACAAAATGCAAGCAAACACTATTTGAAATACAAAGAAAACTTGAAAAGTCACAATTGTTTGGAATGTTTTGCCACATTCTCGCCTTTTATGGAGCGGGTAGACAGAGAAATATAGGTAAATAGAAGAGGAATTGTAAATGCTGTAAAGAGATGAGCAGTCTGAAGTTTCAACCATTATCATCAGCCCAGGTCCAAGAAAGGAGATACTGTTCTTTATCTCTAGAAATTCCTCATAGGGATCCTACAGATATGCTACCGACAGGGTCAAAGAAGTTACAACCAATTTTTCCAGTGTATCCACATGACTGGAAGAACAAAATCCCACTTTAGGAGAAACTGCGTGCCCACCAGCAACTCTTGCCTACTGATAAATTCCTCCAGGTGTGACCTTGTGAATTACTATAGTAAATAATTAACAGTCCTGATTCTCTAGAAGCTAATCCACTCATTTAGATAACACGCCAAATCCCATTCCATTAGCAACAACAACAACAACAAATGGTTTACACTTCCCAAAGCCATCAACACAATCCTAGGAGAGTTATAGATCTGCCTGGTCCTGGTGCTGTGTGGCGGGTTGTGCTGGACCTTTCCCTAAAGTGGGTACCGCTGGAAACAATTAGAGTAAGAATGATTTGATCTCTTGCTGAGCTGTGGTGGTCAAAACCAGAAAAACTAAACTTGATTTTCAAGACTAAGGGCTTCATGATCAGTAGACTAAACCCAATAGGTCATAACCCGGACAGCTATCATAATAGAATGAGAGCAAGACCAAGAAACAAAGGGCTCTCCCTTCCCTTCCCTTCCCTTCCCTTCCCTTCCCTTCCCTTCCCTTCCCTTCCTTTCCTTTCCCTTCCCTCCTTCTGTCCTTCCATCCTTCCTTCCCTCTAAACTTCTGCATGACCTAATCTACTTCTAAGGCCTTAATTCTTCATTGTATCCACTTCAGATCGTATCTCAGGTCAGAATCACACACACAACTATCTAGCAGATTTTCTGATTTGGATGCCTGGTAGACAGGACAGATTCTAAATGATCCAACCCTAAAATCATGGTCTTCTTCTCTTTGGATTTGGCTATAACCCAGAATTCCCATCTAAATAAATGGTACCATTGTTCATCTGAAAAAAAAAAGCCAAAGAGGAAAAAGAATGAGGAAAGAATGACCCGTTTCCCTCTCTTCTATGGTTACATCCCTCAGTTGATTTTATTTTTCAGAACAAAACAAATATGTGCTTTGGTTTCTGATGATGTTTCTTAGTTTAACTCCAATACATTTTTGCAATAAGGAGGGAATCCTCACAGATTCTCAGGGCCAGACTTGGGTTATTTATTTATTTATTTATTTATTTATTATTTGCGGTACTGGGGATAGAACCCAGGGGCATTCTACCTCCAAGCTACATGCCCAGCCTGATTTTTTTATTCTTTATTTTGAAACAGGGTCTAACTGAGTTGCGGAGGGCCTCACTAAGTAGCTGAGGCTGGCCGTGAACCTGGATCCTCCAGTCTCAGCCTCCCAAGTACTGGGATTACAAGCATGTGCCACCACGCCCGGCTTGGGTTTTTATTTTGATAACAGTTTTCATATTTTTTTGTATTGTCGGTATGTGAGTGGGAAGCAGGGAGAACTTACTTTGTTCAAGGCAAAGATCATGAATGCCACCAGAGAGCCACACTTATGTTTATTGGCTTTCAGTTGAGATTCTGTGGGTCGGTCAGGTTGGTTAAAGAGGCAGTGTTGCAGGAGGTACAGGTCAATGGTCGTTAATAGTTAAATAAAAGTGGATAACACATCTCCTACTGTCAGGCATCTGTTAGCACTCCCTTGCCCATGTAAATATTAAAGGCATTCAGGTCATAAGGGTAAGAAAGAGGTAGCCAGAAATCCCTATCCCTATGCCCAGAAATTTGAGGGTTTCATATTATAGTGTATCTACATATATAACTATGATTGATATAAGGTTCAAAAAGACCTCTATTTTTTTAAAAGTACATAAGGAATCAATGAATGAATCATTTCAATTGACATTATGTACATATGTGAGAATACCAATGTCAATCTCAATACCCTGTATGGTAAAGGGAGGATGGGGGAGTTGGGGGAAAGCCCACCAATGGTTGTGTGCATGTATGTCACTCTCACTATGAGCTACGTTATGATGTGAGACTATAATGCACCAATAAAAGTATAAGAAAAAAGTTCATTAGGATCCAGGTGTGGTAGCCCACACCTGTAATCCCAGTATTTGGGAGTCTGAGACAGGAGGATCGCAGGTTTGAGACCAGTCTCAGCAACTTAGTGAGACCCTGTTTTAACATTAAAAAATAAAAAGGGCTGGGGGGTAGCCCCGAGGTAGAATGGCCCTGGGTTCAATCCCCAGTACCAAAAAAATGTACATATGTATTCAACTTTTAGATATATTCAAGACAAAAATATATGAGATTTATTAGGTTTCCTGTGTATAAAAATTTACTATATTGCACCAATCTGCTGGCTGAGAAGGAAAAGCCAATTTGCATGGCTCCTGTCAGTCACATGCGGTCTGGAAATGCTTATGCATTCCAGATATACTCTGTGTAAACTGGAGAATCATATTCCATTTCCACTGGTTTGCATGCATACATACAAAACTTGTTTTTTTCTCACAGTGCCACATGAAAATAAGTGGAGAACTAGCTGCGGCGATCACAATTAATCAACTCCTTTGTTGAAATTTCACAGCTATGATGGCGAGGAGAATTCTTGCCCCTCATGTCTAAAGAGGTTGTGAATTCTCCTTTGTTTGTTTGCTTGTTCAGTTCTAGTCCATGGAGCACTTAAAGACACAGTCAGCAACTGTCATTCAACACAGTTTCTCGTACCTACTATGTGCCAAGCCCCCTGCTAGGTACTGAGAGATACTAAGTAGAACTCCCAGGATAGGGAGCTCAGAGTTTAATGGGGTAGAACAACAAGTAAATAAATAGTTACTGCCCAATGTCATGGGTGTTTTTGTGGAGTCGGGGATATGAATGATGTCCTATGGAAACAACGAGGGAACTTGCCAAAACTTCCGGAAGGTGACCCCGGTGGTGGAGTGTGAGTTGAAGTGAGGAAGGACTTGAAGGTATTCAAGAAAGTAGGAACATTATGTGCAAAGCTCATCAAGAAGACATGTTTCAGGGACCTGCAAGAAATTCTGAATGGCTGCAGAACAGAGGTCTAGCCAGCAGAGAAAATAATTGGAAAGCACGTGAGGAAGAGGCAACAATTCTAATAAACAACACTATTGTAATAATGGACATTCTTTCTTTTTTTGCAGTACTGGGGATTGAACCCAAGGGCATTCTACCTCCGAGCTACACCCCCTAGCCCTATTTTTTATACTTTATTTTGAAACAGGGTCTCACTAAGTTGAGGAGGGCCTCACTAAGTAGCTGAGGCTGGCCGCGAACCTGGATCCTCCGGTCTCAGCCTCCCAAGTACTGGGATTACAAGCGTGCGCCACCACGCCCGGCAAGTGGACATTCTTTAAAAGGGACTTCAGATAAAGGAGGAGAGATTCCACTGCAGTGATGGAGGGGGATGAGGGGATATGGGGTCAGGGGGTAGGAGACTTGATGAGGGAAACAGTTCAAATAATGCTATGTAATATACAAAATTCTCAATATCCAAATATCCATCTCAATAACATGCACAGGGAAGGGGAGGGAGTAGGGTGGGAGGGAAAGATACCAAGTGCTGTGTGCATGCATGTTCCTATCACTCTGAACCTCATTATGATGTAAAATTATAGTACCCCAATAAAAGTATATTTAAAAAATAGTCAGCATTCATTCTTATGTTGATGTTCAAAGGTGCTTTCTCACTAAGACAACTTAAAAGTTGCAGATGAACCAACTAAGGTTTTATGGTCCAGGGTGCAGACTCTGCCCCATACGGTTTCTTTCATCCTAGAACTTAGAACAACACCTACTACATAGTAAATGTTCAATTAACATAAACTACTACTACTGCCTGTGGTAGATAGTCTCTAAGATGGTCTCCAGTGATTCATAGCTTTATGTAAGTCTCTCCCTTTGAGTATGGGCTAGAATCATTGACTCATTTCTAATGAATAGAATATGCCAGAAATAATGGGCTGTCATAGCATTATGTTATAAAAAGACCAGGGCTTCCCTCTGGGGCAGTCTACTGTGTGTTCACCCTCTGGGGCTCACATTGTCTCTTGGATCATTAGCTGCTGAGTAAGTCTAAGACACTCAGACAGCTCAAGGAGAAGCCCACGTGGCAAGGAATTGAGCCATACCTATGTGAGCGTGCCTACTGACGGCACCCATGTGAGCATGCACACTGACGGCATGTGAGCGAGCTTGGATGCGGATCTTCTGAGGCCTGCCAGGAGCCACACAAGTGAGCTTGGAAGTGAATCCTCCAGCTCCCCCTGGAGCCTTGGGGTAACTGTAGCCCGGGACCACAGCAACCTCACAAGAGCCCCTGAGCCAGAGGCACCCAGCTGAGCAGCATCGAGAGTCGTCACCCACAGAAACTGCGAGGTAACATTTGTTGTGTCAAACTACTACATACTGGTACAGTTTGCTACATAGCAATAGATGACTAATATACTCCACTGCTACTGTCTGCTCCCCAGCCCACGCAAGGCTGGTTTCTGGTATACCTTGGAGGAGCATAGTGGTATTAGACTTTCTCCTCGGTGGAACTCTAGGTTTGTGAATAGGGTCCCCCATCACCTAGCAATAAGTAAGTTGACCTCACCTCCGGTGGTGGAGGACTACCTAGAACCCTAGGTTTGTGAATAGGGTCCCATCACCTAACAAGAAGTAGGTGATCTCTTCTCCATGCCTGAAGGAGTGAACTCTTTTACCTTTAGTTCCATTCACTTGATTTGACCACCACTAGAAGATTCTACCCCAACCGCAGTGTATTTCATTGAGTTTGGAAAGCTCTCTAGCCCCGACCCTGGGCACACCAGCACTGACAGGTAGTACAGTCTCTCCCCTAACTGCTGAGAATCCAGGGACTCTAGTTTTCCTAGATGATGACAATCACAGGTGTCCACAAAAAGACACATGTAGTTAATATATCCCCTATTTCCATACATAACCCCAAATGATTATGTGACGTGCCTTAGCAAATCATTGTTAAACTTGCCGTCTACACTGTCCAGGTGGAAGCGAGTGGAAAAATATACATTGCTTAGGGAACATTGAGTTTTTGGCAGAGAATTTTTTGGCAGTTTATCTAACAATGCTGATTTGAAGTCAGTGGCTTTATATGCAAAAAAGATGTTAAGACCTTGTAAAGATGTTAAATATTTACATAACAATTATGCTCGGCTCAGGAAAGAACAAAATATAAAACCCAAGTGTGCCTTCTATAAATTATTTGCTTGCTTCCTAGGACTTTTTAGTAGTTCCTAAATCCAGTTTTTCAGTTAATGATTAAGTGGCCACTGTATATACAACACTATGTACCTAAATGAGAGCAGTACATCACAGCCACAAGAAAAAGGGAAGAAAGGAAGGAAGGGGACTCCATACCTTTGTTCCTGATAACTTTGCTCCTCCTGCTCTGGAATGCAGTTATAAGGAACTGAAGGACTGGTGTGGGAGGATGTCCTTAGAGCCACCGCTGAGATGCCCACCAATGGGGATGAGAAATTCAGCAGCATGGCGGTGGTCCGGTGAGAGAGGACACTTGTGTGATGGGTCACATTGACAACCAGTGGGTTATGTTTGCATGACAGTTCATAGGTTCCTGAAGAGAAACAAGGAGATGAGTAATGCTTTAAGCCATTCACCTGACACCTTCATTTTATCCCTTCAATAGCAGTGTGATGTAGGCAAGATCCCAAGCCCTCGGAGACAGACATCAAGCTGACTCCTGGGTCTACTGGATTTTTCTCTAGTGGCTCTACAGGCAGAGCTGTCAGACTCACCAATAGAGTGGTTGCTTCCCCTGGTGTCAGTCAGGTAGAGGGTGACTGTTGGCCTCTGATGCTCCCCAGGGGCCAGGCCATCAGACGTCAAGAAAATGAAAACTGCCGCGGCAACTCCTGGTCTGTTGAAACATACCTAGGCATAAGCACATGTATGAGTGAGTCGTTATTTCCAGAGGCAACCAAGCACATGCAGTACCATGTCTAGCATTCCCAGAGAGCTCACCATGTGTAGAGCCAGAGACTCCTTCTCCTTCCCAAATGAGAAAAATACATATCCAAGGTCACACCAAAAGTCAAGAAGAGATTGGAAAGAACATTTTCAGCTAACTGAGCATCCTATCTTTTTTTTTTCTGAAACTGCTTCCCACAACTGTTTCTTTTGTTACTTGGATCTGTTTTTCTTTACATTGCTCCAAAAGATAACTCAAAGACAGCTTTGTGGAGAGACAAGAAGCCAACAGGTAACCAGTAAGTATCTCCTTTTCAGGAAAATGAGAAAAGTGGACAAAATGATCATGATGTCAATATCTAAGTTAACAAGCTAACTTGTGAACCATCCCGAGTTCCGAATCGCCATACCTGGTTATCCTCCCTATCTACCTCCCCATACCCCCGAACCTCTAACTCACCATATGACCCAGAAAGAGGTTACCGCAGAGTCTCTTCTGAGGTTAAAAACTGAAAAATGCTTATTCCCATGCAGTTTTCCTGGTGGCCCACATGTATACACCCTGTCCCTGTCCCCAAGCCAACACTGAGGCACAGACAATTTCCTTATTTATAAGGAATATTCCTAGATGGTTAGACTGATGAACACCACAACAAACTTTCAGAGGAAAATATGAAAATTTCATGTCTTCCCTGTGTGTGTGTGTGTGTGTGTGTGTGTGTGTTAGTTATTGGGGATTGAACCCAGAGGCATTCTACCTTTGAGCTACATCCCTAACCCTTTTTATTTATTCATTTTTTATTTTGAAATAGGGTCTCTCTAAGTTATCGAGGGTCTCACTAAATTACGGAGGCTGGCCTCAAACCTGTGATCCTCCTGTCTCAGCCGCTCAAGCACTGGGATAACAGGCGTGTACCTCTTTTAATAGATTACAGGTCTGCCCTCTTTTAATAGAAAACATCTTAGAGGTTCAAAGATGAAACACAGCCCTTCTGCAAGTCACTGCTCAGAGTCCAGTGCTTATTTCCCACAGTAATTTGACTTTTGCTTTATTTCCAATCGCTGGATGTTACTTCTAATTTCTCTTGAGACTAACCTCTAATTTTCCCTGCTGGTCCATGGGTGTGATCCTATTAGAATCTGGACCTCGCCGAGTGGTGTGTGCATTTCTCTGGCTTTTTTGTGGGTACAAAGGGTGATGCAGCCCCAGGAACTTTGTTCTCCGTGTAAAAGCAGGGCATGGCATGTGAAGACAGGGCCCTCCTCTAAAGTGGGGAGCAGGAGAGTAAAACATGTTTTCCGTTTTAATGAGAATTCTTTCTCGTCCGCAGACTGGTGTTTCCTGAGTCCTGGCAGTGTGTTTATGGAGCCCATTTGCATCGCTTGCTGAATTAGGGTGGTTTTATGATTTGCAGTGGTCAAGACAGCACAGCTGTCCCTTCTTCCTCTCCTCCTTTGAGGGAAAGACCAGCCGCACTCGCTTTTTACAGTGTCTTACCCCCTTTTTCATTTCACCTCTTTGAAGTAATAAATATTCCTTCATAACTTAAGAAACATGCAGACCCATAGGTTAGAGTTTGTAGTACTAAGTCCTCCGACCCAGGCTGGGGAAGGGTGGGACATGAAACGGGTCCTAAGGAAACTGAGCCTGACCCAAGGCTTTGGACTCTAGCAGCAAATGACATCAAAGCCCCTTGGGAACTCCTATAACCTCTTCCTTTCCATACACCACAAAAGAGACCTGAGCTCTGGAAGAATGTTCTGGGCCATTTCCTGCGCCAGGAACAGACAGAGTGCAAACAAGTTCCTGGTGGCTTTACCTCAGTAGGCCTCACACCTGAAGCTTGGGGTGGCTCTGACAGGGAACAGGAGAGCTCAGTCTTCCCAGCTGCTGCTGGGCCCCATAATAGATCCCACCCACCTGAAACTAATTAGTAGCGGTAGGTCTTACAGTGTGCTCTTCTCTGTCCAGAGGAACCATGCCCGAAGCCTCCAACCCATTTTGCATTTTCTAGCAATATGCCCCTTTCTTCTGTGGCTCTTTGAATACCAAATCGCTTTGAGACCTCAAGCCTGCTCCTGATGGTGCCCTGATTTGCGGGAAGAGACTACCGCAGGGTTTCCAGGCCATGACCTCAGTAGGAAAACCACAGGTGAGACTTACAAAGGACACACAAGCAGAGGAATGTCGGGCTACACAAAGCAAAGAGACAAGGGTTTGGTCCAGCTATGGGATGTGGAGTCCTACACAGTTCCTCTCACAGTGGCTGAGGAAAGGTAGCCCTACATTTGATTCTCACTCCAACCCCAAGGAAGTTCCACAGCAGCAATGAGAAGCACAAGAAAGTGTGAATTCGCTCTCACAAATACTGTCATCTCCAAAGCCCAGACGAGTCTGAATCTATGCATATGTGCATTATCAATCAAAGCAACCGGAAGAGGAACCAAGTAGACCAGAGAGAGAGTCTGCCAGGCGACAGCCCTAGGTTTGGCTCTTGGATTGAACTTTACTCACTGGGTAAATCTGAGCAATCCAGCTCTCCTGTCTGTGCCTAGGGTTCCTCTTTTTTACAGCTGATAAAGATAGATACTACCTATGCTTACTAGGAAGTTTAAATGAAACCATGTAAGAGCACACAGATCAGTGACTATTGTAAAGACTCAATCAACATTCAATAATTCTTATTTCCCAATGAAAAGCTTTTTATCTAGTTTACATTGTAGGAAGAAAATCTAAAAGTATAATATTTTAAAATTAAACATACATTTTTTTATCTTTTGAAATATAGAGAATAATTTCCTGAAAGTTATGGGCCTAAAATTTTTAAATGTGTTTTTTTTTTTCCAATTGACACTTGTAGAAATGTGAATCGCTGCTCCAGGCTCCAGTTCCATAGAAGCTGTCAATAGTTCAGGTTCTCGGTATATTTTATATAACTATTTAATAAATGGGATCTATAAAATACATTTATATGTAATTCTCTTAATACAGATTTTAGAAAATTCAGTTTAACATGTGTTTATTAAAAATCTACTTTTGCTAGGCATAGAGACATAGAAACTTCTAGAATTGACAGTATAATTAGGAAATTAGAAGTCTATTCCTTATTCAAAGATATTTTAAAAGTCAAGTCACAGCTATTTTAATATGTATAATAACCTGGACTATTTTTACTTTATTTGAAATAAATAGTGGATTTTATGTTCTTAGACATGAAAGACAGGTAGCAGCA
Organism: Glis glis; assembly: GCA_004027185.1. Classification (NCBI taxonomy): domain Eukaryota; kingdom Metazoa; phylum Chordata; class Mammalia; order Rodentia; family Gliridae; genus Glis; species Glis glis. The sequence continues at coordinate 36,973 of PVJS01003787.1, read as the reverse complement.
GGAGCAGAAAATTTGGCAGCAGGAAGCTGCACTGTTCTTCCTTCATGTCACCTTTCCCAGTGAGAGTGTGACACTGCTCTGATCACATCGACTCTGTGATTATATACGGTTGTCCCCTCCAGGACGAAGTTCACCTGAAGAATCTCGAAGATCCGAGATCTGCACCAGGTATGCACAACATCCACGGAAGTCAGGAAGGCCGTTCGTTTCATCTGGAACATTTTACTATTTGTTTTAACCAGGGAATTGCACTCATGCGCTACACAGGCAACATAAAATTAATTTGAATATGCCACTTCCATGGAAGACAAACTATAGCTAGATATCACGGAGGAGATACGATCTCTCAGAAAAGCAAGCGATTCTCAAGTCTAAAGAATGACACCTAAAGCCGGGCGTGGTGGCGCACGCTTGTAATACCAGTACTTTGGGAGGCGGAGACCGGAGGATCCAGGTTCGCAGCCAGCCTCAGCTCTCTCTCTCTCTCTCTCCCTGTCTCTCTCTCTCTCTCTCTCTCTACCTAATGAGGCCCTCCACAACTTCGTGAGACCCGGTTTCAAAATAAAGTATAAAAAAAATAGGGCTGGGGGTGTAGCGCGGAGGTAGAACGCCCCTGCGTTCAATCCCCGGTACTGCAAAAAAAAAAAAAAAAAAAAAAGAATGACACCTAAACAAAGGGATGGCCAGTGAAATGAACCAGGCGAACCCATCACAAAGTGCTTTGAAACAAAGAGAAAACATAGAGCAGATAGATGGTTGATGTTGATAGATATAGATAAAAAGGTACAAATGAACTGGGCATGGTGGTGCATGCCTGTAATCCCAGTACTTGGGAGGCTGAAACAGGAGGATCACAGGTTTGAGGACAGTCTCAGCAACTTAGCAAGACTCTCAGCAACCTTGGAGAGATCCTGTTTAAAAACAAAACAGAACAAAAATTTAAAAAGGGAGGGGATGTACTTCAGAGGTAAAATGTTCCTGGGTTCAATCTCCAGTAACACACACACACACACACACACACACACTACAGATGATAGAAATACAGATGATAGATAGCTATAGATGATGATAGATAGATAGCCATAGGTGATAGGGAGATGATAGCTATAGATGATGATTGATAGCTATCGATGATGATAAAGATAGATAGATAGATGATAGATAGATAGATATGACAGACATGATTAGAGAAAGAGCCTGATTGATAGGCCCAAGAGTAGCCAGCCCCACACGTCAAGTTGCTTTTTCAAAGACTGCACATTAACTCCCCAATCTAACCACTGACCACTGGTAAGGGAAGGATCGGAAGACTGTCTCTCTAGTGCAGAACAGTTTGGGCTTAAGAATTCCCTCTCCAGTCTGCCTGCTGAGCACAACACACTCGATATGTTCCCAAGCCAAGCATTTCAACTTCCAGGTTAGCCTTTGCGGTGGTCACTGGATAGCAGACCCTGACACTATACCACAAACTTGAAAAGAATCTCCTCTGAGGTTTTAAAATGCTTTTGGTTAGTTACTGGGTTGTTGTTTTTCTGCGCCTTTCCATTTTTATTCATCTACGGCACTTCCTGATTCCAGAGGGAGAAGGCAGGCCCAGGGCCAGGAGAAAGCAGGCAGGCACAGCCTTCTGTTTGCATAGCATGATTACAAAGCCTTGCTGGCGGCTCCACCAGGCCCCTCCGGCTTTTACTCTTAGTTGAGAGTTTTGAACTATAGTATCTTCAGGATACAAGGTTTTATTATGAAAGTGGAAACAAGGATTCTGAAAGGGGAAGTGATTTCCTAGACCTTGGGCTTTTTCACTTTAAGTTCTGTATTCTTTTGACTACACCGATGTCTTTAATTTGAGGTGAGCAGGAAATCATAGATTCCTTAGGAAATTTATTGACCTTTGGGACCTCTCTTCTTCCAAAAAAATGAAGTCACCTAAGTACTTAGCTATAAAAGCTTTAGGCAATTTTAGGGAGCTAAAGAGATACCGTTTAAAGCCATCTGTAGTCTAATTATAGTCAACAGAAAGCAGAATAAGAATATTTGTATTATTGGTTGAACCATATGGTGAAAAATTATCAAATGTTGGCAATTTCACATGGCTTGACCTAATAGTATCATTATCTGTATAGACTTCAGAAATTTTGACAAGGCAGAAATTAACTCCCAAAGTTCCAAAGGATCTTTCCTGGAGATCCAAATCTAATTCATGGAGCGAGGATGCGAGGCAGCTAACCTCTTGCCAGTGAATTATCTTGCTTGTCTCCGTACTTGAGGCTGTAAGTCGAGAAGGAAAGGACGGGTTTGTGCCTGGCTTGATGGGATATGGTCCTTCCCATATCCAGTTCCCCACACTTTTGGTGTTGGTCAAAACCCAGATAGTTTCCTGCATTCTTCTTTCGTTGTACAGGTAAGGCTATAAATACCATGAGTTTATGTGGTTCCTTATTTGCTGAAGAATGAGAACAACATGTCACTTCGTGGTATGAAGAGGGAACCACTCTTACAGCCCCCGCTGTCCAAGGGCAGACATTCAAAAATGTGTGACTTGGCAAGTCGGTGGAAGAGGCTTGGATCAAATCAGATGATTGACTCACTTCCTTCTAAGAGCATTTCCTCAATCCATGATTTCAGACACCAACACTCAGCCTTCAGAGACACTATCAGAAGAGTCTATGGGGCTCAGAAAGAGGGTCCGTACAGGACAGGAACAAATCTGTAGTGGATGCTATGGTGTGTCATCACATCCCCTCTTTCATGACTGTGGTGCTCAGCTCACAGCAAAGTCTCTTTCTGGAAATTTCCCTTGTAGAGAAAATGGCTCCCTTGCCAAAAGTCATACCACTTTCCTGGAGAGGTGTGGGGTGGGTAGCCCATGTCCAATAGGACTAGGGTGGCAGTGAGTGGTAGACAGGGTGGGATAACTCTGAGGGGCCATCCCAGCTCCCTGTGGGATGCCAATAGCTACATCCACCCCACTCCCATCCGAACCTCATTCTTTCTCTCTACCACAGATGTTGATCCCCTGGGGAGTTCTCAATAAACTCTCTGCATGCATATTTTCATTTCAGATCCTGAGCCCTGGAGAAACGTCATTTAGGACAAAGCCTCAAAATAAGGAAAGATGTTATGGAGTAGAGCTGGAGAAGGTACTTTTGGGAACAAGAACGCATAAACAAGGGGAGGAATGAGCGCATCAACCAGAGGGGCAAGTGTCTATTCTGCATGAAAAATACTGCTATCCCAATTAGCCATGGAGCCAAATAACTGAATAGCTGTGAAGTTGCCATGTTTGAGACTATTGAAAACTTCCATGTAAAATCAATAAAAAAGATCAGTAGCAATCAAACAGGAAAGGGAGGAACAAGTTTATTCCTCTGGGAATAAACTTCACAGCCACTGTGAAATGGAGTCCCTCTTTAAGTGCACGAGCCTAGTTGTTCATGGAAATAAAAATCACATACACGTACTTCATCTCTGCTTTTTCAGGAATCCCAGGGAATGCAGGGATCCACGAATGTTATTGTTCCTAACAACAGAAGAGTGTCTTTTGAAGCACAAAAACTTCTTAGAAATTTCCATCATGCATACAGAAATAATTCCAATGTACCTTAGAAAAAATTTCTGCCCTCTGAAACAGAAAATCCTGTACTTAACTGCAATTCCACTTGATGAATTAGAGGCAGTTTTGCATCATTTTGAACACCAATTATTTCAGTGAATGCTGAGATAGCAATCCTCTGAAGCAGTGTTTCTCAAACTTGAACATGCATACAAATCACCTGCAGACCTTGCTAAAATGCAGACCATGAGCTAGCAGAGCTGAGAGCCTGCATGTCTAACAAGCTTTCTGGTGACAACCACATTTTGAGTAACACGGCTTTGAATATATCAATAGATCTCATTGTCCCTGCCCTTAGCAGTTAGTAGTCTAAGACTGGAATACTGTTATTCATCATATTTATTTATTATCTTCTTTTAAAATTTTGCTATCAAGCATAAACTTAATGCAGAGCTGGAAGGAATCATCTAGTCCAAACACCTCTTTTGAAAGAAGCTTAAAAACAACACAACAACTAAGGCCCAAGGAGATTATATGACTTATATAAGGTTACTTGACTGGTTAATGGTAAAAATCAGGGTTTACAATATTGTTCTTGGGTGCATGTTTTCTCCCAATTTCTAAACCACCTACTAATTTATGGCTCTGTTTCTATAGCAGACTGAAAATTCAGATAACTAAATTGCTTGGATTCTATGTAAGACCCTCTAGCAAAGGGTTTTTCCAACTTTCCTAAAAACAAAAAAAAAATCCAAAGTAGTGATTGGACTTAGTGCCTTCTACACGTGTACTTTTTCTCTTTTGCTAAATTATGAAAGCTGGACAGCTTCCTGGAGGTTTGGAGTCCTTTCTGAATAAGTGATCAGCATCTGACCGATGAAAGAAAAAATTAGAAGCGTTGCCAAATTTAGCAAAAACAAACAAACCAAAAAGCAGGATGTTCACTTAAATTTAAATATCTGGTAAACAATGATTTTTTTTAGTATTAGTATGCCCAAATAGTTCATGGAAATATTTATACTAAACTATCATTCACTGTTTATTTGAAATTTAAATTTAACTGGATGTTCTATCCTTTTCTGCAACCAATGTTGGAAAGATATAAAAAATGTACTTGTACAGGTTGGATTGTGGTAATCATTTCACAATTTATAAGTATATATACATATCAAGTTGTACACTGTAAATATATGCAAGTTTTATTTCTCAGTAATTACAAAAACAAAAAGTAAAATGTGTCAAACTAAAAAAACAATGCAAATCAAAAACAAAAATGAAGAGAGAAAAGAAAAAAGAGCAGAGAACACAAATCAAGAAAAAAGGAATGGAGGAAAGGATTTTTAGGTGCTTGTGTTCGTAAATGAACATATACAAAGAAAATTAGTAAGAGTGGTGGGTACTTTTCGATGAGCTAATGCAGAGCACACATTTTTAATATGGCCTGGTTTTTAATTCCTGAATGAGTAAAGACTCAGCATTTAAATGCTTCATAATAAAATATAAGACCAAAGAGAAGAGAAAGAGAGAGAAAAACACCCTCAAATAATGTCGCAGCTGGCACAATAAAACATTGTTGTGCTCTGGAAAAAGAATGCTAGATACAAACAAAATACTATTAAAAATCCAAGGCTTTTAAAAGAAATTATGAGTTATTACAAAATACTTAGAATCAAATGATTAAAGCTCTATATGTCAAAATTTATGGGGCACAATTAAAGTAGTATTTAGAAGGAAAAATCACAGAACACTAAAGATAAATTAGCCACACATTCAACACAAGAACCTAGAAAAAGAATATCAATGTCAATCCAGAGAAATAAGAAGAAAGAAATAATAAATAGAAATGAAATAGAGAACTAGAACAAAAAGAAAAATGAATGACACTAAAAGTTGTTCTTTGAAGACATAAAAAGAGGAAAAGAAAGTTTAGGAGCACACTATAAGGAGGTTGATAAATACAGCTAAAATAGAGTTGGAAAGTAGCAAAATACAGTATGAACAACTCTCAGCACTATATTCAGATATGTGAAATAAGTTACTAACTTTCCAGAAACATCCAGTAAACCCACATTGGGAAAGAAATAGAAAAAATGAATATATTAATAAAAATCAAAGAAATTTAAAGGACAAGTATAAATCTTGCCTCAAATAAGCCCAGAACCAATTGGTTTTATAGGTAAGTTATGCCAAATTTTGAAGGAACGGATAATCCCTACTTTATACAAGTAATTTCAGGAAATAAAAAGGAACAAAAAGGACACAGCCAATTATATGAAGCTTCACTAATCTGAATATTCAAATGAGAAGCATGTAGATGTGATGCACATATAAATACAAACAAAAAGATTACCCCATGAAATCTAATAACACACTTAAAATACAATATATAATAAACATCTACATTCACTCCACAAGAGCAAAAATGGCTTGGTATATAAAAAAATAAATCTATCACTACACATAATAATGGGTTAAAGGAGAACAATCACATGGCGTATCAGTTGCTGCAAATCAAGTGGTTAAGTGCAGTACATAGGTACAAGTATGTTTTTCAAGAGAAAGAAGAGATGACCTCTTATTGTAAAATTTATATGGAAAATAAGTATTCATGAATAAAGAATAGCTACTTCAATTTTGAAAAAGATTTACGAAAAGTAGAAGGGGGGGCATGTCCTACCAAATATGTTTACGTAGTAACATTTATAGTAATAAAAACAGTGCATTGCTAGTATAAGGAACAGGAGAAAAGACCAGTGGAGCACAATAGAGAATTTAAAAACAGATTCAGTTGTTTTCCAGGATTTGGTACATAATTAATATAGCACCATAAATCATCAAGACAAGAGTGGACACAGTAATGGGTAGTGTTAGAAAAGGTGGTTTATTGTACTTTTTAAAAAATGGATCTCTACTTTATGCTATATACAAAAATAAATTTCAAGTACATTAAAGTCTAAAGCTTGAAAGCAAAAACAGTAAAGCTATCATAAGACAATGAAAAATATCTTTGCAATCTTAGCAAAAAATGATAAATTTGTCTATATTACCAGTAAAAAGAAAAGGAACACTAAATATCTGATAATTATTACTCTACCCTACTAATCAGGAAAAAAATGCTCTATTCCAATAATCAGAAAAAAACACAAACTAAAGCAAAAGTGAGAAATCACTTTGTTCCCATTAGATTGATTACATTTAGATAACTTTGTAATTTCAGGTTCAGTTAACAATATGTGAAAATAAAAACACTATCCATATATCTTAGAATTATTAAGTTGAAGTCCATATATTTATCAGAATGTCTATATCTTTGTGTGTATTCCTGAATTTCCCTGTTCCATTGCTCTGGCTGATACTCTTAATGTTCTAATCACTATAACTTCATGATATATTTTGATATCTGACAAGACCAGGCCTCCATAACTCATCTTTTTCAGAATCTCCATTTAAAAACATTAAAATCAGCTTTGTAATGCTATAAAAATCTTGTTAGGATTTTTTCTGGGATTATATGAAACTCAAAGATTTGGGGAGAACTGGCCAGACATGGTGGTGCACACCTGGAATCCCAGTACTTGGGAGGCTGAGACAGGAGGATCACAGGTTTGAGGACAACCTCAGCAACCTAGCAAGACTCTTAGCAACCTAGCAAGACACTGTTTCAAAAATCAAAAATAAAATGGGGCAGGGGTTGTGGCTCAGAGGTAAAGTGTCCCTGGGTTCAATCCCTAGTACCCCCAAAAAATAGATTTGGGGAGAACTGACATTCATGTAAGGCTCTCATTATATCTCTCAGTAGCATTTCTTCATATATATCTTTAGAATTTCTTTTGATATTTACTACTAATTATTTTTACTATTGTTATTGCTGCTATAAATACAACATTTTCTTTAAGCATATTTTCTTTATTGATAGTTATTTAAGATCAGGGCTACATTTGTTTTCATTTAAACTTTGTACTAAACTATGATACTGAATGAAGTCATTTCAGTTTGTTCTTTTTTCAGATGTTAACTCAGTTTATGAGAGAATAAAATTTTACTTCTCTCATATTTTACATTTAACTTCTTTTAGATCTCATAATGCACAAAATTAAAAGTCTAGAGCTGGGCCTGATGGCACACGCGTGTAATCCCAGGCTGAGACAAGAGAATCGCAGGACAGCCTCAGTAATGTAATAAGATTCTCAGCAACCTAGTGAGACCCTGTTTAAAAATAAAAATACAAAATATGGCTGGGGGTGTAGCTCATAGATAGAATAACCCTGGTTTCAATCCCCAGTACCACAAAAATAAAAAAAAAAAGTCTAACTTCACTGGCTCCTATTTCCAGAGAAAGTAAAATAATAGTGATAATATTGGAGTTTTTTTTCTATTTCACCGATTTCTGCTCTTCTATGTTGCTTTCTTTGACTTTTACTTCAGTTTTTTGTGGGGGAGGGCACTGGGGATTGAACCCAGAGGCATTCTACCTCTGAGCTATACCCCTAGCCCGATTTTATTTCTTATTTGGAAATAAGGTCTCGTGAGGGCCTCGCTTAATTGCCGAGGCTGGCTTTGAACCTGCGATCCTCCTGTCTCAGCCTCCCAAGTACTAGGATTTCAAGCATGCGCCACCACACCCGGCTTATTAGTTTGGTTTTAAGTTGATATTTTTCTAATTACTGTGGGGGAAACTCTGCTTATTAATTTTACATTTTTCTAAATATTGTACAGACATTTAAAGGACAAACTTTCCCTGTAAGTACTGCTTTAATTTCATTAGCCAATTTTCACAAGTTGTTTCATTATCATTCTGTTCAAAATATTTTCTTTTCTGTTTTAAAATCTTCTTTGATTCATGGATTATCAAGAAATATATTGTTTAATAACAAAAAGTAAGGCCTTTTCAGATACATTGTTATTCATTTCTAATTTAGTATTAATGAGTTCAAGGAAAGCGCTGTGTGATTCCAATCATTATAAATTTATTGAGACATTTTATGATCTTGAATGTACTATATACATTCTACAATTAAGTATAGTGTTTCTAAAATGTCAATTAGGTCAAGATATTTGATAATGATTTTGATATCTCACATATCTGTTCAGATTTTCTTTGTCCTCTTGTTTTATCAGTTAATAAGAGGTGGTTGGTAAAAATACCCAGCTACAATTATGAACTTGGCTCTTTCTCCATTAAGTTTTTCAATTTTTAATTCATTTATTTTTATTTTTTGGAGATAAGCTGATCAGAATTACTTCTTGATTCACTTATGTTGAAGCTTTATTTTTTAGGTTGTTCATTTTATCACAAGATTGCTATGTCTTTTGATAAATTGATCACTTATTCTTATTAAATGTCCCTCTTTATCTCGGTTTACTGTATTTTCACAGGGACAGCAGTGCAAAGTATCTGTGACACAGACTATATGGTCTGCAAACCCTAAGACATTTTTTATCTGGCCTTTCACAGAAAATATTTTCTAACACCTGCTACACAGAGGAAAGACCACGAGCTTTTAAATAAACGGGATTTTAATTTTAATCCTATCTGTCATCTCTATTAACTATGTTATCTAAAATGCTTAGCATTTTTGGGTTTTAAGATAATCATTTTTGGAATGAGGAAAAGCATATCCCTGATGGAGACTGGGTATAAGAATGAATAATAAAATGTCTGGCGCAAAGTAAATTTCAATAAATGTGTTTCTTCCCCCTTGCATGGTGTTAGGGTTTCTCATCTTGGAAATCCAATCAATTAAACATGTGTTGCATTTTCTGTTAAAGAATCATACTCAGTGTTTGGCTAGTTAAACCCAAACTAAAAAAAAAAGGAAAGAAATTATGGCTAACAGGCTTCAGGCTTTATGTAGCAAGGGTTTCCAGGCAGTAGTCCATAATTTGTAACTGATGTGGAGGAGCCTGGTATTTAAAATACTGTGAGCGTGTAGTAGTTTCTGTTAGAATTGCTAACCAGTCCAGCCTGAGTGGACCATTCGAAATCGGAGGCATTTTAGAACAACCACGGAAATAAACATGAACATATGATTTTGCATATGGGGATTGGCTCCCTGTGAACCAAACAAGTAGTTATTGATATCTCAAATGGCCGCATTTGTTGTCCATATTACTTGAATTCACTTCTTTGGAAGAAATCATGCCTTTTGTTTTTATTTCTTCTCTACCCTCCAATGCTCCTAGAGTTTGCAGTGGGTATTTAATAAATCCTGTGAACTAGATGCATAGATCTGTGGCCTTTCAAGAATTTAGAAGAAATCCAACAAAAGACAGGCAGCATTTCCTTTCAAACCCACATTTGTTTTCTTGCTTGTGTCAGATTCCCCTGTCTATCCCAGTGCTTAGTTCTGGGTTTGGCGTATTGCAGGTGTTTAATGGATGCTGATTGAATCAAAGAGTATAGAGAAATAAACAGGAATTAGAGTAAAAAGGCATGAATATGCGCTTCATGTTTACCATTTTGTTCTTGAGTGATATAGAAAAAAGACTTTGAATCTTTTCTTTTTGTCTACTTTGATTTGGTGCATTATGATTATACATTGTACTGAGTTTTAGAGTGATAGGAATATATATTCACACAACTCTCAGAGCCCTTCCCTCTGGGTCTCTGAATCATTGATTCTTACTTTCCTCATCTATAAAATAAGAAAACTTCTACCTTGTCAAACTCATATAAGGATCAAACTAAAAAGTGCATGAGAGAATATAGTTTGTAAACCATAAATGACTTTAAAATGTCCTTATTACTATAAATAATAAAAAGAATTTACGCATTATGCTGTGTAAGAAAATTCTTACATTCTTGGTCTATTGGCTCAAGACTGGAGGAAAATAAGGAAAACTAAGAGAATGCTACCTCAGTAAATATGGGCTAAAATTATTGAATTTTTGTTGGACAAGTTGCACTTTAGTAAATGAAAGATTTTGGAAAGATATTTTCAAGACTAATGTTTTCCAGGACTGTTGCTTCTCAGATCCACTGCATACAAAACATATTTGTGCATAGAACCAACATTAAATTATACCAAAAGGAAGAATTAAGGGTTAGAAATTCTGTAGCCCTCAGAAGACTTTAAAAAAAAAAACACCTGATGGAACCAACCCAGGTATCCATGAACAGAGGAATGGATTGCTAAACTATGGATATAAACACAATGGAATTCTACTCAGTAATAAAGAAGAACAAAATTATGCCATTTGCCAGAAAATGGATGGACCTGGAGAACGTTATGTTAAGTGAGATTAGCCAGTCACGGAAAATGAAGGGTCATATGTTTTCTCTCATATTCGGAAACTAGGGATTAATTGCAATATAAAGGGGGACTTTAGATAATGGAGAAAAAACTCCAGTAGAGTCAAGGAGATGGTCTGGGGAAGGGGGGATTAATGAAGGAAACACTTCCACTGACATTATGTATATATGTGAGAATACCAATGCTAATTTCAATATCTTGTATGGGGAAGGCGGGGAGTCAGGAGGGAGCCAGGGAAAAACTCACCAAGTGCTGTGTGCATGTATGTCACTATCACTATGAACTACATTATGGTGTGAGACTATAATGTACCAATAAAAGTATTTTAAAAAACACCTCACTAGGGTACTTTTTAAAAAAAAAACAACTCCCCAATTTACTTGGTCTTATGTGGATTTACGAAATCTATATTTTTTCTTAATAGATTTTATATACTAACGTAACTTTCAATAGTCCACAAGGGACATTCTCCTGGATCGCTTCTAAGAATACAGTACAAACCTAAAATATGTGAAGTAGCTAACTGACATGCATTAATAGAATTCCAGTTAGAAATTTCTGTTACCAGCTACAATGGAGTAGCTTATGGCAGAACAAACGTCCCTGAGAAGAACATTCATAAAATATGAATTAAGTAAAAAATAATGTTTGAAAGCATCTCAGAGCAACCAAAAGCAGTCAGGACCTAAGAGCCAATATGTCAAAAGGAAAGAAGCCACACTGAGGGGAGCTTAATACCCCATGACACTTTCACCTTGAGGTATTTTTCACACCCCAAGCTATGCAGAATAAGAGTGTAAGAAGCAAAGCAAAAATTGACCCGAGAGAAGCCAAAACACTAAAGGGTGTTTTGGGCAGACATATACTGCTGAAGAAACAGAAATTGCACTTCAAGGACTATCAAAGTGGAAGCCCAATTCAAGCTTTTGGTGGAGACCTCTGAAGGGCTAAAAGAAAAAGAAAACTGGAGACATATCAGGGCTCGCAAACACAAAGGCACACGCTCAAGTCTTCTTAACTACTTACTGGATTAAGGTGATCATTCCCTCATCTTAATTCATACAAAATCATCTTAAAAGAAAGATACTATTAACCAGAACCTCTGCATTGTATTCGGTCTTTAGTAGTCATTAAAATATTATTCAGTATGACAGTAGAGGCAGAAAGAGCCTTGTGGAGGGAGATGTTATTTCCCCATTTTTTTATTTCCCCATTTCTTGATATGTGTGGTGGTTAGAGGGGATGTTCGCTTTGCAAAAACTCATTGAGCAGTGACTTTCTGATTTCTGCACTCTTCTATGTGCGTTATTCTGATTAAGGGATTATGCATATAGAAATACAAAACTCAAGGAGGCCTGATGCAGGAAACAGTTTAAATAATGCTCTGACCATATATGAAGGTATCACTACCTATCTCACTAACAAATATGGGGAGGGGGGAGAACGGGGTGGGAGCGGAGGGAAACACACCAAGTGGTGGGTGCGTGTATGTTTGTATCACTTTGAACCTCACTATGCTGCACACTTACAATGCACTTCCATTGACGCTATGTACACATGTGAAATTACCAATGCCGATCTCGATATCATGTATGGGAAAGGGAAGGGAAAGGAAAGGGACCCAGGGAGAAGCTCACCAATTTCTGTGTGCATGTATGTCCCCATCACTCTGAACTACTTTATGATGTAAGACTACCATGTACCAATAAAAGTATATTTTTTAAAAAAGGAAAGAAACCTTGAAAAAAGAGAGAGGTGAAAATAACTTCAAGATATAAAATCTTTGAGATAACAAAAGGAAATTTTCTGATAAGCCATTCGGATGCACGATTTTACACAGACACGCATACTCACATGTGTGCAGACACACGTGCCCCTATCTTCAGCTTTGGGCCACTTACTTTAAGCCAAACCTCATCCTCCTTCCCCAGGCTGCCTTCTGGCTGCTCACTCCCTTCCTCAGGAGGTCTCTGTCCACTGGCAACACAGGGAAACCAGCCAGTCAGGGAATGTGGCTCGAGTAAATCTGGATGGTATGGTGTGCAAATCTGAAATGCAATTTTAACCAAAAGTTAAGTGTGCAGGGTAAAAGAAAGTAAAGACAGTGAAACTCTGCAGCACATAATGAAAGTTCTCTTTGCATGTGCCTAAGGATCACATTACTGGCAGAAAACCTTTTTTCTAGGTAGAAGAATCTCTCAGTGTTCTCTATTAGCCTTGATATAAATTTCAGGGTAGGAAAAAACACAGGACAACTCTGAGTCTACCATCAGCCCAAGGATTATGCCCCAAAAATAGTCCTGGCATATTTCAGGTAACTGTTCCAAAGATTAGCCATGAAAGTCTTTCCAGGATAATTTGTATTATTTCCATGTGTGTGTGTGTGTGTGTGTGTGTGTGTGTGTGTGTGTGTGTGTGTGAGAGAGAGAGAGATACTGGGGATTGACCCCAAGGGCATTCTACCTCTGAGCTATACCCGCCAGTCCTATTTTTTTTGGTAATTTGGTAATTTGAAACAGGATTGTGCTAAATTGCCGAGGCTGATCTCAAACCTGCAATTCTCCTGTCTCAGCCTCCCAAGTACTGGGATTACAAGCATGCGCCACCACCCCTGGCTAGGATGATGGTGTTAGGTCCTAACTATGTTGCACTGACCAGCCCCCAAAGGAATACTGAGTCAGGGAGCCACTGAGCATTGGGCTGGGTAAAGGAGCCAGAGAAGCAAAACTCCAGGAAACTTCCCCCACTCCACTTAGGAAAGACAGACAGGCTAGACTAAAGCCACTTCAGAGCACTGTCACTAACAGAATCTCCAACTTTCCTGGCTTCCTGTCACTGGGCACCAGAACTCTAAGGAGAAGTATGCCAGAATTAGGCTAAGAGAGTGTGGCAGAAAAGGCTAGTTGCCAATCATGTCTATCTCCCCTTACTTTCTTATTAACAAACTCCAACACTATTCAAGGCTCTCCAGTTCATAAATGTTCAGGTTCTTTACAACTAAGGATGACAAAGTGACCATTAACATGTGGGTAGAAGTTGACAGTGTTGAACTTCCAGAAAAGCTGCCACTTCCTCAATAACAAGGGAAAGGCTCCACTGGCTTGCACCAACTTCCCTTTGGCTAGCTGCCTTCGTCCTACTTAAAATGCGGACTTCATGCCTGGAGAAGCAGCAGCCATGTTAGGAGCAGGAAGAAGCAAACTTCACACCAAGGATGGAAGAGCTGGAATCTAGAAGGCTCCGGCAGCCTTGATGACACCCATGAGCTGGAGCCCCAGCCTTGGCCACTCCTCAGTCTTCTCAGAGAAGTCTCCTCAAGTCTGAAGTGCAATGATTTCATCCTGGACTGAAACACCTCTCACTTCTGTGAATGGACTGGATTGCCTATTGTTAGGGCGAATGAAGAGTCTATTTGACAATGGAAGCATCCAGTATGGTACCCAAGAGCCAAGAGCACTTGTTCTTTTTAACTATTCAACTATAATTCATAAGTGTCATTAGCACAGCATCTCTGAGGATCTCCTGTCTATTTAGATGGTTATTCAGGGGAAACTCTAGACTTAAGGATTTGCTTTAGTACTAACACTAGGATTTCTTCAGTAATAAAAATGATTATTTAAACAACATTATACTTTGATCTTTAGTATGTATTTTAAATCTCATTTGATCCTTGTAATAAGCCATTTGGTTAAATGTAAAAGATATTCACATACTAATTTACATATGAGAAAATTGGAACCCAGAAAGTGAAAAGATTTGTCAAAGATCACATAATAATAGTAATACCAGTGGATCTACTAGTGTAACTCAGGCCTTATGACACATTACTATTTCTTTGTATTCTTTTAAAATAAATTCTCAGGCCGGGCGTGGTGGCGCACGCTTGTAATCCCAGTACTTTGGGAGGCTGAGACCGGAGGATCGGGGTTCGCAGCCAGCCTCAGAGCGCCCGCTCTCTCTCTCTCTCTCTCTCTCTCTCTCTCTCTCTCCTTAGTGAGGCCCTCCGCAACTTCGTGAGACCCGGTTTCAAAATAAAGCATAAAAAAAATAGGGCCGGGGGCGTAGCGCGGAGGTAGAACGCCCCTGCGTTCAATCCCTGGTACCGCAAAAAAAAAAAAATAAATAAATAAAATAAAATAAATTCTCCCAAACATAGAGCCCATATATAATTTTTTTGATATATGTGCTTGTGTATTGAGATGCGTGTGTCTGCGTTGGCATCGATCAAGAAATAGTTGAAAGTTCCTAGGTGAAAACTAGGGGTTGATCTCATAGCTAATCCAGGAGCTTTTCACTTAACGTTATCTTGTTCTGAGATCAGTCAGGACAAAACCTGGTGTCAGAGTCTGGAGTAAAATGTAAGCTCCCACTGAGGATGTGGGAGCACCACTCCATAATGTTGCTCAGCCTTGATTCAATTCATCTGGCCCAATTTACCATGGAATGAGGTTCTCCTGTGACCAAGGAAACAGGACACTTCTTCTTGTCCTCCCAAGAGGAGTAGGCCTGGGTGGCCCACTGATCCAAGTATCCTTGGGGAGTGTGGAGGCCGCAGTCTACAATGCTGGTTTCCTTCTCAAAAGGCTCACAGATCCCATCTCCCTCATATACGTAGCAAAGGCTGGGCTCCCCTGCCAAGAGACACGACACATACGACACTGAAAGACACATTTATGCTTCATAGGGAAAAAATTAGCATGGTGGCATTCACAGTATTTCTTCTCTGGCCCACCCCAACACACACACGCATACGCACACACACACACACACACACACACACACACACACATACACACAAACACACACACCCACACACCCTACATCCCCCCAAAAGAAGGAACTTTCTTCTTTTTTACATTGGAATCCACCTACATAATACAGTCACAGAAAGGGTGGGGGTTGGAGAAGAAGGAACAGGGAGAATAAAAGCAGTTCTAGGTTGAGCGTGAGAAGAAATTTTAAATAACGTCAAGTGAGAAACTTAGGGGAAACTAGAGATAGAAGTAGGAAAAAAAGAAGAGAGGGAATTCAAATAAGTGGAATAATGTAGTATATATTTGGAACCCCTTCATGGTTTTTGTTTATTTGTTTACTTATTTTCGGTGGTACTGGGGATTGAAACCAGGCACAGTCTACCGCTGAGCTACATCCCCAGCCCTAATTTATTTATTTATTTATTTATTTATTTATTTATTTATTTATTTATTGGGTAGTGCTGGGGATTGACCCAGGGGAAGTCTACCTTTGAGCTACACCCCCAGCTCTGTTTTAGCTTTTATTTGGAAACGGGGTCTCGCTAAATTGCTGAGAGCCTCACTAAGTTGCTGAGGCTGGCCATGAACCTGCGATCCTCCTGTCTCAGCCTCCCAAGTACTGGGATTACAAGTGTGCGTCACCATGCCCGGCTCTAAAATCCACATATTTAACTTTAATTGCAAACCATTATGTAAAATATGTATATAGGTATGTGCATTTTTTCATTTTATTCAGCAAGTTACAGTTAAAGGATTAATGTAATTGTGTTTGTTTCCTAGGTTGGAAGCCTGAGTTTCAGTGGGTTTGTTTCAGTGAGTGTATGTGATCTGCCAAAGGACCTTTGGCTGAGGAGCAACGGAGCTGGGTTTGAACCAGGTGCACATAACTAGGCTCAGTAGCTCCCTGTTACAGGGTACTGCCTTCTGCAGAGAGAGCACGCAGTGAGAAAGGGATGTTTGGGGGGAACCATTCGGGTTGTAAAGTAAGCTCATGTGCACTGGGAAGTTGCTTGCTCATTGGATAGCTCCTACTAAGCGAATAGCATCAGCCACATCGCATAGACACGTAGACTTGTTTTCTTCCCAAGTGGAAAGCAGAGAAGCAGCTGCAATTTTTCCACAAATATGAGATAATTAATATTAACAGCACGATTCACGTTTCCCATCTCTGCTTAAAATAACAGGACATTAAAATAAGATCGAGATTCAAAATAAATCAACACCTAGGTACACATTCAGTAACATCATGACCAAAATTTACTGTCACTCCACCATCTTTCTGTTTTTATTTCTTTACAGCAGTCCCACGGGGCTGGTTCAATAATCTGCCAGCTGCTCATCAACATAGAGTTATTAATTATATTCTTTAATAATTTCCTCACACCTAAGACCCTTCATTAATAAATCTCTACATGCCAAGAACAAGTCATTGTTCATAAGACATGGTTCTAAGGCTATTAGGGGCTTTCGGCTCCTGCATTTTATCAAACTCATGACCTAATCTAACCACTCCCCCAAAGCCAGTATATGTGCATTTGAAATGGCTTTCCATGATGATTCCTCTCTCTCTTTCTTAATGTATTATATATATAATGTATTATATATATAATTATATATATATGTAATATATATAATGTTTTCTTATTATAACCCAATAACTGCTGCTTCTTGTTTCTTATCTATATGGTTTTTTCACTGCGGAATTAAATTGCTGTCATGCTTTTTTTCAATCCTATATGAAAATAGCAAACTACTTTAAAAATACATTTAAAATATTCCTTCAAATCTAATCTTCTGAAAACTCATGAACTAGAACTCTATATTTAGCATAAAATGAACTTGTTATCATTGAAAGAGATGTCTAATAGTGAAATATATCACTTTAGCCAGTGAATAATTTAATGATAGCCTTAAAGATAGTATTTAAGTATAGTTAAAATAATTTATATATAGTCTTACTGGAGTTAGAGGCTGAGGAAATATGAGTAAACTTTATAGAATCAAATGCAATAGAAACAAAGCAAAATCTGCTCCTAACTTGAATGAGACTTGAGCCATTCTGGGGGAGACGCAGTGTTTGGGGAATGTATGTTTATTTTCAATACAAGACCACTATGTGACTACCAGAAAGAAATGATGCAAACAAAGGTGGCATTAACAAATACTTGTGCACAGAAGGGGGAGGTAATCGGCTCAGTGTATTTTGTACAGCCAGACCACATCTGGAGTATTGGATTCCTCTCTGGGCATTGACCACACAAAGCATGCCAGGTTGGGGTAAATAGGAAAGGGTCTGGAAACTTAATCACATGAGGGGATGTTTGGATTGGAAAGGAGAATAATGAGGAGGCATTTGAAATATCTGAATGGTAGTCAAATAAAACAGGAAAAAATGTATCCTCTGTAGTTTCATAGCAGGGAAAATGCACTTGATTGGACATGAGGAAAGCTGAACTCCAGGGCTGGCTCTGCAGAGACGTTGTTGTATGCCCTTGAATGAATCACTAAAATGTTTGGAGCCTCAGTTTACAAAATGGAAAAAGGGAGGAGAATTTGATAATGGGTTGAGCCATTTTTAAACGGAATGGTCTGTTTCAAAGGACATCCTTCACTGCTAAGATTATGTAAGTGGAAGCTAAAGGCCCATTTCTCAGGAACTGGTAGCAGGGATTTCTATGAGTGAGTGAAGCTGGACTTGAAGTCACTGCTAGACCACGTGCATAAAGAAAGGGACCAGATCGCCATCAGACTCTTTTTTTTTTTTTGGCGGTACTGGGGATTGACCCCAGGGGCATTCTACCTCCAGGCTACACCCCCAGCCCTATTTTTATTCTTTATTTTGAAACAGGGTCTCACTAAGTTGCGGAGGGCCTCACTAAGTAGCTGAGGCTGGCCGCGAATCCAGATCCTCTGGTCTCAGCCTCCTAAGTACTGGGATTACAAGCGTGCGCCACCACGCCCGGCCTCCATCAAACACTTGAATATGTGGTACAACTGAATGCATGGACTATCATGGGTGTTTGTTCATTAAATGGATGAATGATGGATGGATAGATGATGGATGGACACTAGGATTCTATGATTCAGCTTTGGCTCAAGAGAACAAGGGTATCTATGTTCTTTACAGTACCTGAAACCTTAATGAGTCTATATAATTGTCATATCCTACTTTATCTTAAGATTCAGAGAAACTAACGTATTTTTAAATGTACTACTATTTAAAATAACTTCAAAGTATGGTTGTGCTCTGCAGAATTATTGCAATGTATGCAGATGGGAATGAAAAATAAATAATTTTCATCCAAGAAATCTGTTGATGATAGCTTTCATCAGAAGTGGCACAAGTGTTTTAGACTGCCTCCCTGAGCATCAAGGGTTCAAAGTCAAACTGACCTAGTTATCATTTATTGCCAGTGATTCTCAAGGACTAAAAATGCTATGACCCTCGGTTATCCTTTGAGAACTTTTCTCTTAAGCACAGATACCTAGAGATATCTTGCATTCCCTTTGGCTTAAAATGTTTTCTTACCCTAATTTGTATGCAGAATCCACATGATTGTGCTATTTATCTGACATTTTGGTGTTATGCATGAGGACTCAAGAAAAATCCTTGGTAAATTAAGCGAGGATGCACTTTAACCTAA
The DNA here is from genome assembly GCA_004027185.1 of Glis glis. NCBI lineage: Eukaryota > Metazoa > Chordata > Mammalia > Rodentia > Gliridae > Glis > Glis glis. The sequence goes on along the minus strand of PVJS01003787.1, from coordinate 17,769 downwards.
TGGTTTACTGTGAAATTCTAGAGCGTACTATCTTGGTTCAAAGTCTGACTTTACCACTTCCAGCTATATCAAGCAAATGCATGTTAGTTAAGACCTCTGTGCCTCAGTTTAATTTCCTCATAATTATAGTAAGTGTTAAATGAGATCATATATGTGAGATATTTAGTGCCTGGCATATAATAGATACATTAAATGTTATTGTTATTATTGTTAAGCCATATGTTATAGGATATTAAGAGCTCACAAAAATAATACACTGAGATGCCTCTAAAAATAAGACATAATTCTAGACATGAACTCCCACACTCACCTACACAGTTGAAGCCTTTCTCTAGTTCACATGTCCTTGAACATCCATCTCCATTCAACAGGTCTCCATCATCACACTCTTCTCCCAGGTTCCTAGAAATACACATACATATACAAATATAATTTTTCTTTTGTTTAAAAAAATTCCCAATTATATATTAAAAAGTGAAAGCTGGGTAAAAGTAGGAGCTATTTTACAAAATAAAAATAAAACACACAGACATTTAAAGTAGGTACAATTTAAACAAAAATTGTTGGTTGGCATGTCCAGTGTGTTGTGGGAATTCCTAGAAGTCAAGTAGCTCATGGCTCAGAAACATCTAGGATCTCCTCATGTGAGTCATGATAGTGTTTCTAGTAGAAAGCCCTAAGCTTAGAGAAGGTCTACAAGCCCTATGATGAATGGTGTCATAGAAATAGCTGATCTCTAACTTGAAATTTTGCTAAATGTATTAGTTCTAATAGCTTACAAAATTGGCAACATTGCTATGCTTTATACACTAATAGCCAATTATCTGAAATAGAAATCTCATTTATAATAGCTACAAAAAAAGATCAAGTATCCAGGAATAAATTTAACCAAAGAGGTGAAAGGTCTCTACAATGAAAATTTTAAAGCATTGATGAAATAAATTGAAATTGGAACACAAACAAAAAAATGGAAAGATATCCTATGTTCATGGATTGGAAGAATCAATCTTGTTAAAATGTCCATACTACCCAAAACAATATATAGATCCAATGCAAGCTCATTGAAAATACCAATGGCATTCTTCACTGAACTAGAAAAAAATCGAAAAATTTATATGGAACCATACATGTGCGCGCACACGCATGTGCACGTACACATACACACACACACACACACATTAATAGCCAAAGCAATCATGCAATCAAGAGCAAAAAGAACAAAGGAGGAGGTATTATACTTTCTGACTTCAAAATATACTACAAGCCAGGTGTGGTGCCACACACCTGTAATCCCAGCATTTAGGAGGCTGAGACAGGAGGATTGCAGGTTCATGGCCAGCCTCAGTAACTTAGGAAGGCCCTCAGCAACTTAGTGAGGCCATGTTTCAAAATAAAAATAAAATAAGGCTGAGGGTGTAGCTTAGACGTAGAATGCCCCAGTGTTCAATATTGGCATAAAAACTGACACATAGACCATTGGGAACAGAATTAAAATCCTAGAAGTAAACCCACGCATCTACAAGCCAACTGGTTTTCAATAAAATTGTTAAAAACACATATTAGAGGAAGGACTTTCAAAATTGGTGCTGGGAAAATCATATGTCCACATGCAGAAGAATGAAATTAGACCCTCATCTTTCACCAGTTACAAAAATCAACCCCAAATAGATTAAAATTTAAATATAAGGCCTGAAACTATAAAACTACTAGAAGAAAACATAGGAGAAATACTTCAGGATCATTGGTATGGGCACGGATTTTTTTGGACAAGACCCCAAAAGTACAGAAGACAAATGACGCTACATCAAACTAAAAAGGTTCTGCACAGCAAATGAAGCAATCAACAGAGTGAAGGGACATCCTACAGAATGGAAGAAAATATGTGCAAACTATGCATCTAACAAGGGGTTAATACCCAGAATACATAAGGAATTCCAAAGCCTCGATATTTTCAGGGGTCAGATAAGCAGTTGACTTTACACAAATCACATAGCTAGTTAGTAAAATCACACAGCTGGTTAGTAACATCACACAGCTAGTGGGTAGTATAGGGTCAATCACTGGTCCCAAAGATGTCCTCTTTCAGCATCATTTGACAAGTAGCCTTCTTCTGCATAAATTCCTTCCCTGAATCACTGCCCTATGGCTGTTCTCTGAGGCCTTAAAGGGGCCCCCAGAAAATCAGTTCCAATACCTCAATACTCTGGGATGGGCTCAAAATAAAAGTGGGTCAATTTAATTATGTAGAAGTGTCAGTGACTTTTCAAGATCACTACCAGTTCCCAGATTTTTAAAATTAAACCCTTGAATCATGCGATGCCTTGCCCCCTGCATTTCCAAACAGGTCAACTTCAAACTGGAGGCTGAGCCTTTTGGTGAGGGTAGGTTAGAGAGACCCCGCTCACACATTCCCACAGCAGGATACTCACCCCGTCACCTTCCCATCCCCACAGTAAGGAGCTCCATGAACATGGTACAGTGGAGGTGAAGCTTCTCCCACTTCTGCTCCAGCTTCGGCTTGAACTTGGTACTGATACGTCTGCCCAGGTATGACCTCCCTGTGAAAACCAAGGGTTTATGACCACAACATACACAAAGTGTGGCATGCTCTTGGTCCTTTGTGAATAGTATAGAGGAGTTTAAGGAACGTAAATGTTAAACATGCTTCATTGTTGAGACCGGAGGATCCGGGTTCGCGGACAGCCTCGGCTACTTAGTGAGGCCCTCCGCAATTTAATGAGACCCTGTTTCAAAATAAGGAATAAAAAATAGGGCTTGGGGTATAGCCCGGAGGTAGAAGGCCCCTGGGTTCAATCCCCAGTACCACAAAAAAGAAAAGATCATGGCACAGTCTTACAAAGCAACACTTTGCTTGAAACCATAATTATCCCTGTATTTCCCTTATGTTTCATAGAGTAGATGTGCTATAAGTGCATGCTGAATTGACACTAAATATACTAGTCCGAGACAATCTAGGGAGGATGGTATGTTGAGTGTGTTTTAATCAAGTTAAAACAGAACAACTGTTAACATACAGGGGTTCTGAAACTTCAAACCAATCAGAGCAACTGGAGAGGAAAGCTTCAGAGTCCTGAGGCTGTGGATCTTGGTTTTCTCATCTCTGAAGAAAATTCCTGTCTTAATGAGACTAAATCCTCAGGGGTAAGAGCAACTGTCTCATAGAAGAAGGTAAGAACACCTCCCATCACCATTTGGGGAAAGCAAAAAAACAATTCATGGTTAGAAATGCATTCAATTACTTTCTAACTCCAGATACCAGGAATGGAGCTGTACCCGTTGACATGATCGATGGAGGGAATTTATCAGACTCTCTAGAACCCAAGTGATCACTTGGGGAGCAGGACATTTAGAAGGGAAAGGGGCTCTTGAAGGGAGCTGCTGCTTCCAAAAACAAAGTCTTCCCTCAGCTTAATTCTGTCCAGTGTTTGTCCTGATTGGAAAACTACCACCAAAGTCAGACAACAATAGGAGTTGCTTAGGAGGAAGGGATCCCAAAGGATTGTTGGGACTGCTATGAGTGGCCACCACAAATCTTCTGCCAAGGCTCTCTTTTCCTTAACACACGTTTACTCAACCACAAAGTCTCACCTCCCTCACCTGATGCAGCCAGCAACTAGGAAATGCCTTGAGGTTTCAAAAATGCCCTGAAAGACCTCTCTACTGCCTTTGGGGCATTTTCTTAGGAAAGACACCTAAATATTAAAGACTTTTAAATTTCCGAATTAGTTTTCTTTTTGGGAAGAAGCAACTCTCTCATGAGAGTGCCAGAGATTTCTAAAGCAAAACCAAATTCATAATTTAATCAATGCTGATGGTTTCCTTTCACAGGGTGGTTTCTGTTGGACTTCTTGTCTAGTCAGGTGTAAAAGTTGTACACAATTCTGTGGCTGGGAAAAGGACTGGATAGAAATGTCAACGTGTGTTTACTCTTCTTGGGGGAAAAAAACTTAGCAGCAGGTCTTTAATGCTCTGAGATTGTAAAAGGCCATGTGTTACTGAGGAAAGAGGAGGGAAATGAGATTCAATTGGAAAATTGGATTTTAATCCTGACTTATTTACTAGTCAACCAAATGAAAGATAAGCCTCCATTTTTATCTATAAAATGGGGGTATTATTGACCTCAAACATTTGCATGTGTGTGTATGTGATTAGATAAAAAAGTCACATTAACTGCCCTATTAGAGAAACTTAAAAATGATATATTTTTCAAAAAATCTATCCTGTGTTCTGTCTTCCCATTTGCATCAGCTATTTGATCATTCCACCACCTTCTAGTTTTAATTAAGAGAGCAAACATGGGAAGAGAACTGTCCTGGAGCTCACGATGAACATTTTTCTCTGCATTTTGTAGCTTCGATAAACTACTAAATGCCCCCATACAGAACATGCCCCTCCCTGAGACGACTGCAACCTTTCCCATCAAAAGGGAACATCTATCTTGCCACCCCCTGAATCTGCAATTGTGTGTGTGGTTTGCTTGGGCTAGTGGAACATGATCTTGAATAAAAGAGAACAGAGATCTGAAAGTGCGGGGAATGTGGGGCTTACCCTCCCTGCTTCTGGGAACCCTTCCACCACCATAAGAAACTGCCTAGGCCAGGGCTCGAGAGGCCAGGAGGAAAGAGGCCCTCATCTTCCCCGCCATGCCAGCTGTCCCAGCTGAGGCTTCCAATATGTGCATGAGGTCATCCCAGGCCATCTGGCTCCGGCCAAGCCAGTCCAGACAAGAACGCCCAGCCCACCCCGAGAATCATGAGAAGTCATGTTTGTTGTTTTAACCCACTACATTTTGTGATGGTTTCTTATGCAGCAAAAACAAACTGATACAGCATCTTTGATAAAACCTTGTTTTACACTTTTTCTGCCTTCAGGGAAGTCTCTGAGGAAAATTATGAGGCAGGAGGGAATTAGCCTTTGGAGATACCAGCCTCCCAGCACAGACACTGAATTCTTTGTAAATAATCACCTTATCTCAGTCTGTGTCCCCAGCACTGAGCCCTTACTGTGCCAGGAACACAGCAGAATTCACAAAATAGAGAGAAAGAGAGAGAGAGAGAGAGAGAGAGAGAGAGAGAAAGGGAGAGAAGGAGGAGGAGGAGGAGGAGGAGGAGGAGGAGGAGGAGGAGGAGAAGGAGGAGGAGGACGAGGAGGAGGATGACAACAACGACAGAAAGGAGAGGAGAAGAACAGATAAAAGAGAAAGGAAAGTCAGAAGAAGGAGGGAGAAGCAAGAAAAGGGGGGAAAGAACGAAATGCACATTGTGAATTAGTCAAGGAAGGGAGAGTGGTCCCTACAGAACCTGTGGTCTTTTTGCTTAGCACTGGAAGAGTGGACTGTAACTTTCGAATGTTGTAAGGAGTCATGACAGATTATTAGAAAGCTACGGCAGGAAATCAGAAAGTAAATTGTCATCAGACAGAAGACTCTGATTCTGATAAACTTATCCTTGGCAATTCCATTCAGTCCAGCTGAAAGACCTCATATGCTAATCTCTTTCCCATAATCAGAATGACGACATCAGCACTCAGAACACCTGCTTATCCCTTTCTGGGAAATAGTTAACTTCATCTCACGCATACCACTTTAGGATAAGATCCTATTTGACAGTCTAAACATTTCTCCAACTCTGGGCATACCAGAACATTAAAATGTGGAAATAGAGGAAACTAGTTACTCCCCAAGACCCCTGGAAGCCCCAGGGTTTGGAAGGCCTCACTGCCAACTCACGTGTCCATGAACTTCCTGCGAGGGTGAGTCACCACCATGGGCAAGCCACTGGCAAAGGGGGGCTCCCGGAGAACCTGGTACCTCACGGGCCTGCAGCCAGAGCACAGGGGACTATGGGGCTGAGAAGTCAGGAGGGCTGCATCAATTTCCATCCGCTCATCAAAGGTGTAGACTTTCACCCCTGAGACCTTCCCATCCACGTGTAGTTTGATGGTGAGTGGAGTGTCGCAGAAGGTGTCTAGGGGGCCCAGGTGAATAGACTCCTGGTTTTCCAGCAAGATCTCTGTGTCAAAGAGTGCCTGGGAGGAGCTGGTGGAGAGGTAAGTGATCCAGAGGGTGAGGGTGTCTGCTTGCACTGGGTGTTGGAAGAGCAGCTCCAGGCTACAGCCTTCCGAGGGGCAGGGCACCGTCATGTTCATGTGGTACAGGTGGAGCTCAGGACTCCAGGCCTGCAAGCTGGGCTCACAGGGCTGATCCACATCCGGAGGCCCTGGGAAAGATGAGCAGAAAGACACATCAGGAACCCCCATTAAAAATCTGAAAATGAGTAGCTTATGTCAGTGGCCAGAATGAAGAATGAAGGAGAAAGCTTGGAATTCCTATAGATGTGGGTCAGCTTAGTGGGTTATGTCTTAAATACTACTAAGGACAAAGGCATAGAATTAAAAAGTATGATGCTCCTGTTATTGTGTCACCTGTACATGGTGCCCCTTCACAAGAGAACCCAGCAGGGAACTAGGAATGGGGCCACCAGATCCTAGGCAGAACCGTGAGGCCCATGCAGCCAAGTTAAGTCATGTCCTTAGAGAACCCTTGAGCAGAGAATTATATATACATGGTTCATTGATAATTGATGATAAATCAATGCTTCTGAAGCCCAGTGTTGATCTCAGGTTGTCACTACACTCTGTAGTACTCTTCACAAAACCTCTCATTCCCTAACATCGCACCATGGCACCTCAACACCTTGATCGTTGGTCAGACTTTTAACCCATAGGCTACAATCTCCCTTGTAGTTCAGGCGTATGTGAGCAGGGAGGTGACTACAGGGAGGAAACCCTGGGCAGGAAATATAAACATGTATAATTAGGGGAAAAAATGGAGATTTTGTAAGCAAAAATGTAATGGGGAAAAATCAAAGATCACAAATATATTAAGGTCAGCTCTGTGGAAATAATTCATACAAAGTGGTTTTGTTTTATATCACATGAAGGGAATTGAAAAGAAAGTGTTGAATTGGAGGTCAGCAGAGTTAGGTGCCAATCAGCACCGTCCCAGGAGCTGTGTGGCTGAGGCAGGTACATTTTTCTAACCCTCGATTTTTTCGTTTATAAGGTAAGTACTAAGCCGGATGTGGTGGTGCACACCTTAAATCCCAGTACTTGGGAAGCTGAGACAGGAGGATTGCCAGCCTCATCAACTTAGCAAGACCCTCAGGAACTGAGCAAGACCTTGTTTCAAAATAAAAAATAAAAAGGACTAGGGGTGTAGCTCAGAGGTAGAATAACCCTGGGTTCAATCTCTAGTATCAAAAAATAAAGATAAGTACTAATATTTACCCCTGCCTTACTAGGTTAGTGTTAAAGATATATATGATGTTTCATGGAAATTACATACCTGCATTTGCAAAGAGTAGAATTATCTAGTTCCTCAGAATTTAGAAAATAATGTCTCAAAGCCCAAAGGAAATATGATCGTGTGTGTGTGTGTGTGTGTGTGTGTGTGTGTGTGTGTGTGTTATGGTCCTTATTGTTTTCTGCCTACATTGTGCATGGATTCACTCACTCACTCATTCACTCATTCAAAAAGAATTGTGTATCACTGTTATATCAGCATGAATCTAGGTATTGAGGATGGAGTAGTGACCAAGGGTGATGAAAGTCTTGCCTTCATACATCTCACAATAAAGTGACAGATACAATAGATAAAAAGATACAAAGTACACTTTCAAGTAGTAATGGTATCTTTGAAGAAACATGAAGGAATATAAAGGAATAGAGAATTATGGGATGGGGTTGGGAGCTATGTAAAATTATGAAGCCAGAGAAGTTATCAACAAGCAGATAATGATTAAGCAGGGAATATATTTGATTCAATTTTCTATTCCCTATAACATTTAGAAAGTAATAGGTGGCCAATAAGTGTTCATTAAGTGTCATTAAACACATGTTAATCATATCTATAAATCTATGCATTTCTGCCTGCTCTGGTGGGGATTCAGTTACTTTGTGTGTATTTTAAGGCAACCTGGTCCCTCACTCTTGCAAAGCAAAGGAAGATCAGTTATTTTTAGCAGACTTTTGCAATAGTTATCCCCCAATACTATAAAACAAAGACCTCTGAAAGCCAACCCAACATTGGCACTGCCCATCGGAAAGTGTTTATAATGAACTCATGTTAAACACGAAGTAGAGGCCCTAAGTGTTGACTTGGTTTGCCTCAAGACACAAGAATTAGAACCCAGAACTTCAGATTCCTTTCACCTCTACCAGATAACTTCAAACTTTTCCAAGAATTGAAAAGAACAAAGTCCTGGGTCAGGGAGCCAAGCAGGCATTAAAACCCCAGCACAGAGCAGTTTGCCACAAACAGGGGACTTTTAGAAAGTTCCAATCCATAAATGAGTCCAAGGCAGTGCATTTTATATTAATTTCTCATTCTTCCATGAAGTCTCTCATTTGACAAAAGTCATATGCTGGAGGGAGCTGCAGCTTTCCCCTGGAGGCTCTGTCCCTTGAGGCCCTTGGGAACCCAAGACGACATCATATGGACCCTGGAGACTCTTAGACCACTGTCCTCCTTTTCATCCTGCCCCAGTTAAGACTGAAAATCCATCCAAATCGACTGTGTCTAACACATCTGAGTCTTTTTTTTAATCTCAATAATCGTTAGGGGAAAAACAGCAAAGACTGAGAGGATCTTAGGTAAGCGTTGACGATGATGGAAGAACTCAAGCCATTCATCCGGAGGAGCTCAAAGTCACGTCAACAGCATTTTCTGGACCGGAGCTGGGAAAAGATTCATGCTGAAATCTGTCTTTGGGGCCCTGATATGTATACGTGAGTGAGTATGTGACTATTTGAGAAATTGGAGGAGGGACAGGAAAAGACATAACGAAAAACATCTTCCCTCGCGTAGAACTTAGATCATATCCAAAGCACAACCAGTACTAGTGATTAATAGACTCATAAAATAGCATAGATGAGAACGATCAGTGTGGAACACCTAGTCCACCCTACCCCTCCCGGACTAGCTCGGCCAGCACGGCGGTGTTCCCTGCAACGTGTTCTCTATTATTCTCCTGATATGGAGGAGTAGGAGATCATCTTACACCCATGTGACAAAGCTGCTCCAGGGACAAGTAGGCATATGTAACACTGCTGGGTCTTGTGTTGCCCTGAAGTCCCCCTGAGTTCAGAGGACTCCTCTATCCCTCTGTGCTATGTGATGATCTCTGCTTGGTCATAACCACTGAGCCTCCACACATGTGCAGATGGGACATTTGGTACACAGATGCACCAGGCAATCTTTCCAAGGCCCTGGAGATATCCAGCAACACACACACACACACACACACACACAGTGTGTGTGTTTCTCACCATGCCACTACTCCACCCTTTACCTCCATCCCTATTCTCAGTGACCTTTAACATATAAATTAAAAAGTCATGGTACTTTACCCACAGCCTCCTCTGGGGTCCAGTAACCTGAGGAGTCACACACCCGCCTGGAGGAAGCCCCGTGCACGTACTGACGGAAGGTCCCATCTTCGGTGCAGGCACCACACACGCTGCCCAGGGTCCTGGAAAGAAGAAGGGATGAACATAGGACTGTTTAGCAGATGAACTGGGATAAGGAAATTAGGAAAATTTGGGGGGAAGGGGTGCGAATGGGTAGTGAGCCCTGAGAGGGCAATGGAAACAATTATTTCTCAACTTTATTTCCTTCTTTTATAGACCTCATATTTGCAAAATTCACAATGACATGAAAATCTCAAGGTCACAAAGGAGAAAAATTTAATTCATAAAGGAGCGCCAGGCTCAGTGGCATGTGCCTATAATCCCAGCTACTCAGGAGATTGAGGCAGGAGGATTGCAAGTTCAAAGCCAGCCTGGGTAGTTTAGCAAGACCCTGCCTCAAAACTCAAAAAAACAAAGGTCTGTGGTAGAACATCCCTGGGTTCAGTTCCTTTTACCACACACACAAAAATAAAAGTCGTAAAGGAGGTCTGAGGAGATGGAAGTGGGCAGCTTCTGTCCTAGGAACATTAAACACAAAACAATTACAGTCTGAATCAACATAAAACTTCTTTCCACAGTGACCCTCAAAGAGTCATTAAAGAGCCTTTGCATTGCTCCCACTAAAGCAGACAGTAATTTTCAGAGTAAACTTATCAGCTATATGTGTCCTTATGTTTTAAACTCCCTACTTCTGATTACATGCATAAAATAAAAGCCACGTGACATACAATGTCCCTTGGCTCTCCATCACCTATAAGGACATATCCAAATTCCCCACCAGGACCCAAGGTTTATCACAAGTTAGCTCCAGCCTCCCCTCCTGCAGTTCCTTCATGAATTTTGTATTTTGTATTTTGTATTTTCATCACAATAAACATATCATCATTCCACAAATACACCGCGCCCTTTGCAGAATGCTGTGAAACCTGCTGTCCTCTTGGCTGCCAAATGGCCTCTCCAAGCATCTCTGTTTAGCAAACTCCACTTTTCAAGACCCATTCAAGCCGAGCTTTGTAGCGGTGTTTAGCCCACCTCCTCTGAGTGGCCAGCGCTCCCTCTGTGCACCTGATGCACCTCCTTTTAGGACACTGCTATGTGGTGTCAAGAATTTCCATCATACTCTTTCCCTTCCTTTGCCTGGGAATGCTTGTTTTATGGATGTCTATGAAATGATTAATACAGTCTATGATGAGCTTTACAAGCACCATATTTGGGGTAACCACAATAGGTCAAGATAACAATAGCTAAATAACAAGGAGAAGTCACTTGGTGAAGGCTTATGTCTCTTACTAAGAATGCTTTTAGAAGCCCAGTTGTGAACAACGCATCTGAAAGGCACACATCAAAGCAGGAACACTCCTGATTTGTATAGTTAGTATACTAATAGTATTACTATAGTATATTAGTATAGTTAGTATACTAATAGCATATTAATATCATATAATATGCCAGAAAAAAGCAGTATTATGAAACAAAGGTGATAATTAAGATGGAAGCTCCCATTTAGGAAGCACCCCTCATGCCTGGCCTGGTACCACATGTACTTTTCATAAATTCTTTTCCTGTTTTTTACAAAAACATTTTAATCCACAAAAACTTCAACATATCTTCTCTCAGTCTCTTCCCCCCAATTATTTATTTCCTACTATAATAATAAATGGATTAACCTCTTTACTCCATTGTAAACAGTATTTTAACAATCAGAAAGATAGGCATAGGATTAAAACATCAGGCAATCTTAGAAGTACTCCCAAATTCTCTTCTTTTACTGAACTATGATACAGATTGAATATGAATCAGTCCAGGGAAACAGATCAGACCCTTCATCCAAATTTGTTGTTACTTTACTAAAGCCAAGTACCAAAATCCACATTTTTTTGTGGTACTGGGGATGGAACCCAGGGGCATTCTACCTTCAAGCTACACCCCAAGCCTTATTTTATTTTTTTTTTATTTTGAAACAGGGTCTCACTAAGTTGCGGAGGGCCTCACTAAGTAGCTGAGGCTGGCCATGAACCTGCGATCCTCCTGTCTCAGCCTCCCAAGTACTGGGATTACAAGTGTGCACCACCATGCCGGGCTCTAAAATCCACATATTTAACTTTAATTGCAAACCATTATGTAAAATATGTATATAGGTATGGGCATTTTTTTTCATTTTATTCAGCAAGTTACAGTTAAAGGATTAATGTAATTCTTGGTAAAGATTTGTCATACTTTGAAAGGGCTCTGCCATTCCGGGAAGGAACATATTTTTACTTGAACATTTATTTATTTATAATTTAATGTATTAATTTTTAATTGTTGCATTGTAATTAGACATCATAGTGAAGTCAGAGTGACAGATACATGCACACAGCATCATTTTGTGTTTCCCTCCAGGTCCCTTACTGCTTCCCCCCTCTAATCCCTGTCATAATCCTATGTTCACAAATGACACAATTTAGGCTCAGAGAGGTTAAGCAAATTGCCCGAGGTCACGAGTTCCTTAATTCCTTGGAGCAAGTTCCCAAACACTATCTAGTATCCAGTACTTTGGCAACTAAGAGGTGCAGTTAAGCTCCACCCTCCAGCTCCACTCTGCTCACTCTCAGTGTGGCTGCAATTCCAAACCACAGATCCCTGAGGCTCTTGGCCCTTCCGGGGGCTGCCGCCTAGTGCGTAGCTGGGGCTCCTTTCTGACATAAGGATTCCAAATACCTACTGGGGTGGAGTAAACAGAACTCCAGGCATGACACAAATCCTGGGAATGTGACGTGAGTCCCAAGACACACGAGTTGGGAGGCCTTAAAGCTAGCCCACCTAGCAGAGAAAAGGAGGAAAACTGCTTCCTTTTCTGCCAACAGACTCTCAATGAGCCAGTTCTGATGTCGGCTTTATCGTAACGTTTGTACCAGAGAGAGAATTGAAAGATTAAATTGTTTAGATGTGTTACATAAACTGATGTAAAACTCCAGCTTGCACGTACCCGCAGAGGACTTAATGTTCAGCCAGTCCAACCAAAGCTGCACAAGGTCACACTTGCAGGAAGATGATTCTTATACACATCACATAGATGTGTGCTGAATCACCAGACAGAGCCCGCGAGGGGCTGGGTGCTGATGACAATGGAAACGATGCTGTATGGTAGTGAGGCTAAAGTGATGTCATGCACCAAGCATGGGTCAGGGGATCGAGGAAAACACCAAGATCCCGGGAGGCTGTGAACAGCACTTTGCAAAAGGATTCACTGGCTTTAACCTCCTCTCCTCTCTCCCCCCCACGCTTTCTGTAAAGCCAAAAGGTGTGAAGACATCCTCCAGGGACATCCAGCTCCATAGCTGGACCCTGATACCCAGAAAGGAAGTGTGGCACAAAGAAGAGAAGCTATCTACCTGCTGAACAGGAAAGCGCTAAATTCAAAGCAATCATCTATTCCATAGTTCATTTATGAATTTGCAATGAATTTCCCTAAGTCACCTTTATTGAGTGGTGGGGTCTTGGGCTAGCCCTGTGTGTTTCCCTATGCTTCAGATTTCTCACTCATGTAACAGGAGCTGTACTTACTGCATGGACTACCTACAGATGAGTGTAGTAAGAGACCTAGCTCAATGCTTCACACGTAGTAGGACCAACTAGATACCAGCTACTCTTATATTTAGAATACGGTGGTATGTTTTGAGAGAGGCTGGTCTACACAGGTCACAGATAAGGGTCTGGTCTTTCTCAATTAAACCACATTCTCCCACTGCCTGATCGGACGTCATGCTTTTTCCTAGATTTTTCTGCTTTTAAAAAAATATCCCTGACATTCATGTATACCAATACACAAAGGAACAATGGAAGGTAGTTTTGGGTACTGTGATTTTCCGCAATAAGCATGCATTAGGTGTCTGTTGTGGCAGATCAAGGGACAAAGATACAAAAACCAGTCCTGCCCCACCTGTAATCATTGCTAGCTGCTCATTGCTCATTAGTGAGACTGACAGGAAAACGAACAGATAATAACAATTCCATAAGTTAGGGGCCACAATGATGGGGTTGGTACAGGGTGCAGTGAGAGGCAGAGATGATATGAGAGATGCTCATGTAAGTCAGTTAAACCCCCGATGCCCTGACGCACAGCTTGTATAGCATTTTGTACACTTCTGCCCATCCTGGGGAAACTGGACTGGAGAACTTCCTGGAGGAACGGGCCTTACTTCCCTCCCTTAAAACCACTGTGCAAGTAGCAAGCTCCTGCTCCGTCCTTCCACCGCAGAGGGACAGCTTTCCAAGGCAGGTGGCAAAGCCCTCTCAGTTCTTCTGGTGCATGCTTCTCACGTTGGCCAGCCTCTTCAGACCCCTTCCTGAGGAGGCAGCGCACGTGATGAGCTGCTGGCTCGTGCAGCAGGACCATGTATGTATGTGCTCTGCTAAGGAGCTGGAATGGAGAAGGCTGAAGGGGGCAGTACCGAGCAGTGGTGCCAAGTGCACAGTCCCAAATGGGGTTTCCCCTCGCTTCACATTCCTCCCCTCATACAAAATGCTGCAAAGAAAATGCACCAGCTCACCTCTGGCAAGCACCTGTCTCACCTGTCATAGACAACTCCGCTAATAGGAGGCAGCCAGTGAATAGTGAGGGACTTGTGGGTCTGCCCAATGACCATGGGTGGGATGGGGATGGGGGTGGGCTTTCTGCTTTCACTCCACTGCTGATAGACAAGGTCCAGATAGCAATGCATTCGGGCCACTTGGTTAGGGGTGAAGCTATCCGTGCAGTCATCATCTGTGGGCACAAAAAAGAAAACACAGAAAAGGAGTTTTCAATCTGTAAAGTCCACCAAGGCTGGGATAAATCCTGCCTGTTCTCGGCTGTTGCCAGCACCTGACCCAACATCTCGCACTTATTGGGCTCAGACAACACTTGTTGAAAGAAGTAGTACATTCTGTTCCAAGAAGAATCTAAGCTGGAAGTGGGAAAGAGAAAGCAGAGACATGGGTAGCACTTGCTTATCTCAAAAGCAAGGCGGATACCTTGATGTTGGGCTGGCCCAGGGTGAGACTGAGGCCCACCCTGGAGCACTGGCTTGCTCTGGGCTGAAGGTTGCTTATCCTACAAACCACAAGATGGCAGTGTTTGAGCAGAGGGCCTTTCCACTTGGGAACTTCGGGTGTTGCCCAGTGATGCTGGCAAGGTTAGTGAATTATCAGTGGAAATGCTCAAGAGAAAGAAAGCTGAAATGTCAAGGAAGCAGCAGGGTGGGAATGGTGGTCCTGGTCTTGCTTTTGGAGTCAGCAAAGTTTCCATATTAGGTCCACTTTTTATGGGGTTGGAGTTATCTTAGTCAGGAGCTTTTCCATTTAAAACACACTAGTCAAATAGGACCCTATCCTGCTTCTTAAATGTTTCCCTGCCCACCTCAAAGGTGGTAGCTAAAGAGTTCTTGCCTCCGCTCCACATAATCCAGTTTCTTCATAGGTCATCAAATTAGTCCTTCATTCTAGGGATGCAGTTAAGCCCATTATTAGGAGACTGGTTTGTGTTTTTTTGTTTTTGCCAGAAACAAGGAAAGGTGTGAAAGAGAGGAAAGAAGGATAGTCCAAGAGTTGAATTGAGCTGGGCATCATGGCGCACGTTTGTAATCCCAGTACTTGGGAGGCCGAGACAGGAGGATCACAAGTTCTCAGGTCCAGCCTCAGCAACTTAGTGAGACCCTGTTTCAAAATAAAGAATAAAAAATAGGGCTGGGGTGTAGCTCAGAGGTAGAATGCCCCTGGGTTCAATCCCCAATACTACACACACAAAGAAGAGTTGAGTTGAGAAAGGACAAGACCAAACAATATAGATGTTCCTAGGGCTAGGAAGACACCATTTAAAGTGAGAGGTGTAATTTGGGGCAAGGTATATGGAGGGCAAGCTAAGAATCAGTGCATGGCCAAGATTGGAAGAAGAGAATCTGATTTTTAAATAGAACAAAATAAAAAGGAATCCTGACCTTTAACCAATTCACCCTTCTGTTCAATTGCAAAATAATGCAAAGAGCCAACTTGACCAGGAACCTCTTTCACCATCACTACTGGCCTCTCTTTTCAGAGTAAAAGCCTAAGAATATAAGCAAGAGCAAGAATCACCAAGCTCTAGAAGTTGAAGCAATCTCAAGAGGGTTTTTGGCTTTGTCCCATTTTTACTATCCAAGAAAGAAGTGTGCTTTTTTTAAAAAAAAAATCTAGTGGAAGAGAATTCAGTCAATAAGAGCCATTGATACCTCAGTATTTCTTCAATTTTTTTTCAAAAAATGGAAACAAAAAAGAATATCTCATGTTTTAGTCAGCTTTTTTTTTGTTACTGTGACCAAATTACCTGACAAGCACAACTTAGAGGACTAAAAGTTGACTTGAGGCTCACAATTTCAGAGGTCAGTCCATGATCAGCCGGCTCCAAGGCAGGAACCTCGGGGACAGCACTTGAGGGCATGGTAGAGGAGGACAAGCCACTCTCACCTCCTGGTGCCCAGGAAGCAGAGAGCACAAGAGGGGAGGGTGCCTGGGACACATACAGTCCCCAAGGCTAGCCCCCAGTGCCCCATCTTCTCCAGCCATGCCCCACCTCCAAACCTGGCTGTGTTGTCTAACACATAAGCTTCTCTGGGAGCCATCCCATATCCAAACCATAACATCCCATATGTAATGTACTGGATTTAGAATGTCCCCCTACCCCTCATGGAAACAAGGCAGCCATATTGGAGGTGGAGCTTGGTTGCTAAGGAGGGGCCCTGGGGGTATGGTCTTGGAAATTATATATGGTTCCTCCTCCCCCTGCTCTCTCTCTCTTGCTTCCAGCCTCCATGATGTGAGGAGCACAGCCAATGTGCTGTCCCTCTCTCTTTCTCTCTCTCTCTCTCTGCTTCCTGCTGCCATGCCCTGAGATCCGCGGTCCCCAGCCTCACATGGACTAAACCCCCAAATCTCCAAGGAAACCGTGAGCAAATAAATCTTCCTTCCTCTAAGTTACATAGTCAGGTCTTTGGACGATAGCAGTGAGAGTGCTGACTCAGCCACCATAATAAGTACACTCTGACTCTCTGGCATGAGTGACCACTCTGTCACCTCTCTGGCCCCCACACCTCCACCCTGCCAGTCCCCAGAGGCTCCAGGTTATCTTACCACAAAACAGAAGCATGGCGTCTGTGGTAATACCTGTGTAGCTCATGTAGTTGCTGAACGGAGTCCCCGGGAAGTGGCTGAAGCCGCAGGCATCTGTGGCAGGCTCTGGGTCCTGGCACACCTTACTCTTGGGAGCGGGGGCC
This sequence comes from Glis glis, assembly GCA_004027185.1. Taxonomy (NCBI): domain Eukaryota; kingdom Metazoa; phylum Chordata; class Mammalia; order Rodentia; family Gliridae; genus Glis; species Glis glis. The sequence continues at coordinate 1,012 of PVJS01003787.1, read as the reverse complement.
GTGTCGGCACAGAGGTCTCCTGTCTCCATGGATGGCACTGTCTCCCTGCATGGGTCATCGCAGGATTCTCTTTCACTGACCCCTTTGAACACATGATAGAGTCCCAGGACGTGCCCCACCTCGTGGATCATGATGTTGGTGTGGCCGGGCATGCCATAATAGGCCGGGTTGAGGACGACACCACCTACAAAGGGAGGTTTGGAAACATCTCTGAGCATAGAATGAACAGCACCCCTCCAGTCCTTAATTATGTCTTCTGATAAACATCAAATATCCCACTTGGGCCTCTAAGGGGACACTTTATTTTTTTTGGCACATTGTAATTTTACATCATATTGGGTATAGAGTGTCCGACAGATGCATGTTCATAGTTCTTGGCGCCCTCCCCACTGAGTCCCTCCCCCTGCCTCTCTCTCCCCACGCATATCTTTGATATTGGAATTCGTAGTTTTGTATACATTCATAGCATTATTTCAACTTTTATACTTTTTGTGACTTCATCTTATGGAGACACTTTATAACTTCCAGTGATATCCAATTGCTGCTCTTCCTTCTTCTCCCAAACACCCTTGGAACTAACCAATGAACATCGCTTTAACCCCTATCATGGGCGAGTGCGGTCCTAGAGACCAGGGATTTGAGAACGGACAAAACAACTAGCCCTGGCTGCATCTTCAGATCACCTGGGGGAGTGAAAAAAATGCAGAAGCCTGAATACTGCCATCAATAAATAATATTTAAATATTTGAAGGTAGAGTTCATGCCTAAGAATTTTTTTAAAAAATTCCAGGTTCGCCTTAATATGTGGAAGCCAGAGAGAAGGAGATTTAGAAGGGACTCCAGACAAAGAAGATGAAAACTTTAGATGAACAAAGAAGATGACCTAACTGAGGGAGTTGGGAGGGGGGTGGAGGGAAACACACTAAAGCGCATGAGGTATATATCCAAACTTATAAAACTCAAATCACTGTGCAAAGCACTAAAGGGAGGGAACGGGGAGGGAATGGGGTGG
>PVJS01003786.1:0-73228 GCA_004027185.1 Glis glis | reverse complement strand
AAAAAAAAAAAAAAAAAAAAAAAAAGAAGATGCAAGCTTCCAATATTTACTTAAAAGAAGTCTGAGTGAACATTAAACTTTTCCTTTTCCTATTTATCTGCTTCCACCAGAATAGTTTTCTTTATATATTTCCTTTAACTGATATTTTATCCATCTGCTGACCTCTCCACCCATTTTCTTTGGCCATTCAGTTTTCCTACTGAAATGTTGATTTCCAGATACACAATCCCTCTACTTTGGTGTTATCTGAGTCTCGGGGTTCCTTTTCTGACACTTCACAATGGAAGAATGACTTCTGACAACAACAGACTGTTGCCTCTCCTGCATCCTATACTTCCTGGTTTTATGAACCACACATATGTTGCCCTAAAACATTTTCCTCTTTCCTGTTTTAAGTGCTTGGACCATGAGAGCAGCTGAATGAAAAATAATAATGCTGAAAAAGCACAATAGGTTTCTGCAAATACAGCTTTTCATTCAAGACATTATTTGTTATCTTTATAAATGTAGAACATACATGAGGAGCTTCTAACTTTTAATTAAGTTGGCTAAATATTTTCACAAAATATGGTTTCTTATCCCTCTCACAATGCTTCCATAAAATATAAGATTTAGGGGGGAAGAGGCCAAGGGTGAGATTAGAAAAAAATGTATAATTAAGTTTGGCATCTAAAATTTCACTTTCTATTTCTTTCTTCAATAACCATATTTTTAATCAATTGGAGAGTCCTCAAACAAAAAAATAATAATTTTTAAAAACTTGCTGATAACCTGCTCTTTAAATAGCTGGTAATAAACACATTTTTTTAAAGAAGAAATTTCACTTTTAGGGGCCACAGATTAAAATTTTCTTTATCAATCAACTCTTGTACTTTTAGAATGAGTAGAATATGTATATCACAGTTACATTAAGTTCAGACAGAAAGGAAAAGGAAAATGAATGAGCAAGAAAACACCAAAAATCTTAAAAAGTTCCTACAAATCTTGTAAACAATTCCCAGACACATCTATTGTAGCCACAAGTTCTCTCAGTGCCTGTTTCTTCAACAGCAACAAGAAGCTTTGAAATGGATCAGTTCCACTCCCACTAAGGAGATCTCCTGAGTCACTGGCAAAGCCTGCTTTGCATTTTAAGAATATGGAGGAAATTTGCAAAGCCAAAAAAAAAAAAAAAAAAACAGAATGCAGTACATAAGATTTGCTGAGAATGGGGTGGGCTGAAAACTGCCAACAACGAGCACAACACATAGTACACCTGAACTTGTAAAGAAGCACACGTGACTACAAAATCAGGGAAATCAGCTACTTGATAATGTTTAAAGTATTCTGACTTTTACACTAATTGATCCTGGCTTTAATAAATATATTTCTTTCATATTCTTTATAATAATTTAAATAAAAATCCTTCAGCTATATTTCTGTAATTGATAAAACCAAAGTTTCTTCCCTTAAATGCAGATAGGATAAAAAACAAAATGTTAAGGGTGAAAAGAAATGTGTGATTTGTCTACTCCCCTCTTAAATCTCTTCTGATGGAGGCCATCAGATAGGGACCTCGATTCTTGCAAATGCCCTGATCTACTCCAGACTTCCCTAACAGAAGTGCTAACTTCTACATGAGGTCACTAAAACAAAGGATGTTCGCAATCACACACTCTTAGTCCCTGGGAAGACACTGCCAATTTTCCACACATTCTGACAAAAAACAGGCAAACAAAAGAAAACAAAACAACTTTTGAACAAACGCAAATGGAAAGTTTCATAATTCTAATGGGATGGGTGGACTCTTCTCCCATAAAGCCAATTTCCCTGTTTCCTATTAAACATTAAAACTGCTCATTAGAGACTATATCATTTTCATAGCAGTTTTAAGAACCATGTCTAAAAGCATCTACATTCTAGAAGTTTTATTTCTGTAATTCTTTCTATAATAATGGTATCTTTACATTTTCTATAATACATATCTCAGATTCTCAGGAAACAATGTTTATGGGATTTCCCTGACATTAAAATTACAGAAAATAAATTCAACTTAAGATTTAAGATTATTTTTAAATATATTCATTTATTGGTACATTGTAGTTATACATTTTGATAAGTGTCAGGGTATCAGAAGCATGCATGCACACATTGCTCATTTAGCCCTCCCTCAAATCCCACCCTATTCCCTCCCTCCTTCCCTCCTTTCATGCTCAGCATAGTGATTGACTCTGATAAATTTGTGTATATACATCCTGTGCATTGGTGGGTTTCCCTCTTCCCCCTCCCATCTCCCTCAGTTAGGTCCCCTTCTTGCTCATCTAAAGTTTTCTCCTTTGTCTGGAGTCCCTTTTAAGTCCCATTCTCCCTAGCTTCCACATATTAGGGAGAAGATCTGACTTTTCACTCTTTGTGAATGACTACTCTCACTTAGCATAATGTTCCCCAGTTCCCTCCATTTCCCTGTAAATGATGTAATTTTGTTCTTCTTTATGGCTGCGTAAAATTCCATAGTGTACATATCCCATAGTTTCATAATCCATTCATCAGTTGATGGGCATCTTGGCTGGTTCCAAAGTTTGGCAATTGTGAATTGTGCAGCTATAAACATAGATATACATGCATTAGTCTGGTAGTTTGGTTTCAGTTCTTTTGGGTAGAAGCCTAGAAGTGGTATTGCTGGGTCATATTATTTAAATGACTAAATTCCATTTTCCTTACATATATTTTCTGTTCATCAAGAAGAAATCCTTACCTTCCTCCCTTCTCCATCCTCTCATAATAAAGCCTACTCTCCGTAAATATTTATTTCATCACACCTCAGTTTTTAATTCAATGGCTTATTATCGCTTATCTCTGAAGAATTTCAGTAGCCAGAAGCTAGTTGTAGTAAAATCAACTGCTATAGATACAGGCTCAGCTACACTCGCAGCCCTATTTTTTTTATTTTATTTTATTTTATTTTTTTGTGGTTGGGGATTGAACCCAGGGACATTCTACCTCTGAGCTACACCCCCAGCCCTATTTTTTATTCTTTATTTTGAAACTGGGTCTCACTAAGTTGTGGAGGCCTCACTAAGTTACTGAGGCTGGCCGCGAACCTATAATCCTCCTGTCTCAGCCTCCCAAGTACTGGGATTACAAGCATGCGCCACTATGTCCAGCTTATTTTTTTTATTTTGAAACAGGATCTTGCTAGGTTGCTGAGAGTCTGGCTAAGTTGTTGGGGCTAGCTTGGAACCTGTGATCCTCCTGTCTCAGCCTTCCAAGAACTGGGATTATATTTCTGGGCCTCTTCCTTTTGCTGGAGGAACATACAAAACAATTTCCAGACACCTAAGAGATGCTTAGGAAGACATTTATCTGGCTGAATTTACCATGAAGGGTTAAAATGAGATAAATGGGAGACCAGAGTTGCTTTTCCCCACCAGCTTGCATCTACCAGCTGGGTTTTAAGAGGTATCTTCAATAGCAAGCATATGATGACCATAACTGCTACAGTATGTAAACAAGGAAAATAATCAAAATAACATGCCACAAAACCTACCATAATAGTGAAGTGACCATTTAATTGTACATCTGGAAATGCTAAGAGCTTTCACAAAGGAGAAAATGCTTTGCTAAGGAAACCTCAGGTGAGGGTCACATTTTTCCTCTGCAGTAGGAAGAGCACGGTGCAGTCTTGACAGAATCTCTAGAAGAACCCTGCAAACCATTTTAACCAACTATAAACACTATCAAGGAAACTGTAAAGAAGGAAAACAGAAATGCTTTATATTAAGTAAACTCAGCAGCATTTCCTCCTGGATTTTTCTCCAGTGGATCTGATTTAAACAAAGCATTGCTTGCAGAGGACAGGGCTTATTGGTCTGTCGCAGAATATTCAATAAAAGTGTAAAATGACTAGTGCATCTTAAAGAGGGCACAGCAATTCCAGGAACATCTAAAATAGGCTGCTCCATTTAGATAAGCTTTAAAGCTTGCCTGGTCTCCCTCTCCCATTTACATTCTGCTGGTGTCATTTCGTCCTTAGCACGTGCGCTCCGACAAGGATCCTTCCATAAATTGATCAACAAAGTACATAGAGTAAATTAGGATTAAGGGTTAATAAATATCTACCCAGAAAATAGGAAGAGCATAATAGCCTGGGCAGGAGAATGAACAAATTAAAACAAAAAGGAGTTGTCACCATTTGACAGTAGTAGGTAAAATGCCAGCTGTGCTGGCACATCTATTCAGTTTGTCAATATGCCAGAATTCTTGGAGTTAACATATATAGCGGCAGTTGACTACTCTCTGAACTGTCAGCTTTAAATTCTCCCTGGAAAATTCTCTCCATAGTTTAAGGATGACAAAGATGTTCAGAAGTGAGCTGAAACATAAAGTACTAAACCTACATTATTTATTTCAACTAACTTTTTGCCTATTGATATGTAATTCATTTTTTCTTCTCTTCTGGCTTAGGAAAGGGGAGGATAGAGGAATGGCAGGTAATAAAAAGTAAAAATGGGCTGGGTATGGTAGCATATGCCTGTAATCCCAGTACTTGGGAGGCTGAGACAGGAAGATTGCAGGTTCGCAGTCAGCCTCAGAAACTTAGCGAAGCCCTCCACAATGTAGTGAGATCCTGTTTCAAAATAAAAAATAAAATAGGGCTGGGGATGTAGCTCAGAGGTAGAATGCCTCTGGATTCAATTTTCAGCAACACACACACTGAATGAATGAATGAATGAACTAAATGGAACAACATATTTGCCCATCAGTGGCACTCAAAGCCTACTATGTGCAGAGGGTCATAGGGAAAAAGATGGCTGAGCTCCTGTGGTGTCCACGGTCTGGCACCACGCAAGAGGGATGTTGATCACAGTGCTTGCCAGGAGCTACCCAGTGTCTTTACGTTCCTTTCATGTTTGCACTGGATCAAGAATCTCTGGATAGTCCTGAATGATTACCTCAAAGGAAAATCAAATACCACACGCCAGAAGCTATCTGAAAATACTGACCCAATAGTAATCCTATGCAAATAGTGCAATGCTTATTTACATATGGATCATATATACAGGCTGGCTGATTAGCCTGAAAATAAAGATGAATACATTAGATGATATATTGCAGTGTAATATATCATAAAACCATGGTCTATGTTTCCAGATGTTCTGCTTCTAGTATTTTTAAGTCTTCATTCTTAACTCCTTTCAATGAATACCAAGTTCACTTCCCCATTAGCATGTCTTTCAATTATCCATGATTTCCACCAATTTATTCTTAATTATTCTCCCATTAGGCTTCTTCCTGCCTTTGAAATTCTACCTTATATTTCCCAATACTCCTGCTTCTAACTCTCTGTCCTCTAAAATCATTTGATATATGAGACCAGTTTGACACATAACAGAACGCATTTTAACCTCTCACCCTTCTGTGGTGCTTAAGTTCCAAAATACCATAAAATATTAATAGAAAAGCATTCAGTTTTTCTTTAGGCATTATTTTATTGATATATAAAAAGATTGCTAAATACCACACCCAAGTTCTCAGTTTGATAGATCATACTTGGCAATCTAAAAATTACAGTGTACAGTTTGGAAAGGATGTGGAGATGAGATGTAGGGGAAAAAAGATTTGATGAATGATGACATCTCAGTAAGCCATGACCGCACTTTATATTAAAACTAAGATGTTTTAATATAAAGTGATAATTATATGAGACTATGATGTAATTTTAAATGCTGCAACTTACTGGAGATGATAATTTGGAAAGCCATTCATCAGGAGCTCTATCAGGATTTCTCAATGTATTATATTTAACATATTTAATCGTAATAGAGACCCTTAGCTTTGCTCAAATATTTAAAAGAAAAGGTCAGTATTTACTAGATTCCTGAAAGTGTATATGCTGTAATCCTAGGAATGAGTAAAGAGTGGCATAACAGCATAGCAGTTGTCTTCATAGGACAAGATATTCACCACTTGGGTTTTTGTTTTGTTTTGTAATACAAGGATTGAGTCCAGAAGCATTCTACTTCCAGCTACACCCCGACCCTTTTTGTTTATTTATTAACTTACTTACTTACTTACTTACTTATTTTTGAAACAGGGTCATACTAAGTTGCTGAGAGTCTCTCTACCTTGTTGAGGCTATCCTAAAACCTGCGGTCCTCCTGTCTCAGTCTCCTAAGTACTGGGATTACAGGCTTGGAGTTTTCGCCTCACTGCCCATTCAAGTACTGTTCTGATCAAGGGACAACCTCATTTGCTTCAATATAAATATAAGTAAATGCAAACCCTTCATTAAAAGACCGTTCCAAGCCAAATGGTCAGGACTAAAATTACTATCTGCAAATTATTTATTTTCAGCATTATTTATTCAGCCTACAATTTTTGCTTAAAAATAATGAAATATGTCTGACCTGGAGTGAAGAGGGCCAGCACTAAAATCAAACAATATGTAATCCTCACACCACCAGGTCTCACCACCCAGTCCTTTCCAATGCTAATCTCTGCCAGTCAAGGTAATTCCCTTCCTGACAGCCTGCTAGGACCCCACCATGAACAGGGCCAATTTAAGTGACAGCAAAGTCAGCACATTTTGGGAATAAGGAAAAAGTATTTCTTCCTCTCCTGAAATTGGGGATTCACACTTAAGAAGATCTTGAATTCCCCAACCTCACTGATTTTCAGCAAGATCCTCATTAACATTTTTAAACCATGAGCAATGAGAAAAGTTTAAAACAGCCTTGTCTTAAAGTTGCGTATCAAGTGTTTTAGTTTTTGGCTGTCATTGGTTTTTAATCACAGGTGAATCCCACTAATGGGCTGTTTCAGACTCATTACGGAGGAAAGTAGCCTGTGCTATTGAGGACTCTCTCATTTACCAAACTGCTTCGCCACAGTTCCTTCTAAAGGATGTGTTTTTGTTTTTTCTCTTTTTTCCTTTCTAACTGCCTCTGCTTACCACACATCAGTTGTTTTTATTGGCCGTAACCCAGTCATTCCCTTTGAATTCAAGCCCTTCTACTTGTTGTTTTCCTGGTGTAACGTATCAAGTAAAGATCTCCATTGCTTTGGTGTTGCTTTATTTATTTCTCTTTTAATTTGCATGGTGTAGAGTTTGGTGAAAATACAGTTCAATGTCAGACCACAGCAAAGAAAACAGAATGTCTGATTTGACTTGTAGGTCATCTCTTCCCAAAGGACTGAGAAATTCATTAGAGACAGGACGTGTTGGGAGATGCTGGGGTGTTCTTCATGTTTCTCCTCACCTAAGAAGGGTTTGACAGGTAGGGATGCGAACCAAGTTCCCTGAATCACATTGTTTTTCCAGGAATGTAATCCTTGAGCAGAACAAGTCTAGAATTGTTCTGGAATGAGTCTTCCTAAAATTGATCATCATCTCTTCTGGGAGCTTAGACTTATATCTGACAATCCCTGGCAGGATACTAGATCAAGAGTTTTTTAATGTTCTTGCACCTCAACATTACCTGGAGGGTTTGCAAAAAAGAGAGTTGGGTACCACCTCTTCAGTCTCTGAAACAGATCCGGGTTGGAATTTGATCAATTGCCTCTCTAACTAGTTCCTAATGCTGCTGATGCTGCTGATATGTATATCTCTGTTTTGTAGTATAAGAGGAAGAGCAAGAAAGAATTTACTTCTGAGAATCAATCAGATGTATTTATATTCGATACAAGAAAAAATATTACTGAAGTAAATGAAAGCATTGAAGTTTTAGAGCCTGCCACCCTTTGCTGAAACATTCTGGTTTAGTGACTGACTCTTAGTCATCTGAACCAATCTAATACAGGCTGTGTGGTTGCTTACCAGTCCTATCCTTCACGTTTCCTTATGAACCTTTTTTTTTTCAGATACAGATTTATCCTGTTTTTCTAAGTCCTTTAATTTTGATGGGTTCTACTTTCTCTCAGACTATTTTTGGCAAAACAGCTTTGAGATCTGAGATAGTTCCTCCAAATGTAAGTAAAACCCTTGGAAGGAGACTGCAGAGGTGCACACAGAACTGTGGGAAAACCTAAATCAATGAAGTCTGGTGGTCTAAGAGCTAGAAACTAGCTAGGCTATTGCCTCCCAAGATCAATTCCAGATCTGTTATTCTGCTCAAGGATTACATTCCTAGAAAAGCAATGAAATTCAGGGAACTTGGTTCACATCTGTACCCCTCAACTAGGAAAGTTAGAGCAAGGTTATTTATTTTCTTGGTGTTGGAGACTGAACCTAGGGCCTTGCACATGCTAAGAACAGGCTCTCCCACTGAGCTATATCCTCTTAGCCAAAGAGTACCACCAAGACAGAATCCAACTGCAGAATGGCTGGTTCTCCCAAGTGTGATGAGCATGCTATCAGCAAAAGAATGAGTAATCATTTTTCTAGCAGGCAAAAACAAATGTTGTCCATGGCACACAGGCTCCGTGACTGTATGGAAACTCTACCTGGTCACTGATGAACTGAAATTGACCCCATTACTTATAAGAGTTGGTGACTTTTAAGTACAATGAATATATGTGTCAATATTGTGCCCAATGATCAAATGTAATTCCGTTAACATTCAAAACAAAATCATCAGTCTTTCATAGGGACTCAATCACTGATTCCTGAAGTAATCATGACAATTGGGAGGGGGAAATGAGAGTCATTTAATAAGCAATATTTTACTCTTTAAGTTATTTATCTACATGTTTCATTGACTGGTTGGATATATTAGAATCAGAATGGAATTCTTAGACACTTCCAATCCATGGAAGGTATAAGGTAAGTTGAAAGAATAGAACTTAAAGGTAAAGTTCATTCCTTTTAAAGAGTTTAAATGGAATGGAGTTTAGAAATAAGATAAAGGCCTGTTGTTTCAGAGTAGAGGCAAGGAAAGAACATAAAGGAAAACAGAGAACATCTCAGTGAATAAAGTAATCAAAGGAGAATAGAATACAATTTTCTATGTTTATACTTACCAATCACATTTTGCTAAATATTATGAAAAATGTCAAGGTTGAGGATAAATAAAATGTGATGATGGAATAAGGGTTGGAAATGGAATTAATCAGTATTTTCAAATCAAGAGTCACTTAAATAAGATGTTAATTTGTGATCTTACAATAAAATTAATAAGGACTAAATTCAAATTAAGAAGTTCACTTCTAGCCGGGCGTGGTGGCGCATGCTTATAATCCCAGTACTTTGAGAGGTGGAGACGGGATCCTAGTCAGCCTCAGCTCTCTCTCTCTCTCTTTCTCTCTCTCTCTCTCTCTCCCTCCCTCCCTCCTTCCCTCCCTCTCTCCCTCCCTCTCTGTCTCTCTCCTTAGTGAGGCCCTCTGCAACTCTGTGAGACCCGGTTTCAAAATAAAGTATAAAAAATAGGGCCAGGGGTGTAGTGCAGAGGTAGAATGCCCCTGCGTTCAATCCCCAGTACTGCAAAAAAAAAAAAAGAAGTTCACTTCTATTATAAACTCATATGCACTATGCACTAGAAAGTGCATAATGGGATATGTTAATAAAATCAAAATCTTAAAAATAATTTTTTCATTAATGCAATTATTTAACAGACTGAATATGAGTTTAATATTCACAAAATGGTCTCTTCTTATGTTATCAAATGAATACTATCTCATAAGTATCTCTAAAACCACTATAATGTAAAAAAATTTACTCCAACAATTCTCAAGCAAATACACATATACACGTGCTCATAGCAGCAGTACTTCTAATGTCCAAAATGTGGAAACAGACTGTGTTAATCAGCTTTGTGTTATTGTAACAAACACCTGAGGTCATCGACTTATAGAAAAAGAAGGTTTACTTTGGCTCATGGTTTCAGAGGTTCCAGACCATGATTGGCACCATTGCTTTTGGATGTGGTGAGAAATAACACATCATGACAGGGAAGGAATGGCAGAGCAAAGATGCTCACTTCATGGCCAGTGATTCATGATTAATGCTACAGCATTAATAAACTGATTCAGGCTACACTGATTCATGCTACAGTATTAATTAATTAACAGTGATTCATGCTACGGTATTAATAAACCTTGAAAACATTTTGTTAGATGAAAGAAGCTATACACACAGTTTATATATTATCTGATTCCAATTTATATGATATATGCAGAAGAGGTAAATTAAGAGACAGAACACAGACTGGTGGTTGCCAGCGGCTGAGGAATGGAGGAAGCATGAAGTAACTGTTGGGTACTGAGTTTCCTTTTGAGGAGATGAAAATGTTTAAGAACAAGATGAGCTATTGGTAGAAAAATATTGTGCATATACTGAATATCACTAAATTGTTCACTTTAAAATGGTTAATTTTAATTTTGTGTTATTTTACACTACTCCCAGTAAATGCTTCTGTTCCTTTCTTCCACCTATGTTCCTCCCTTTGTCTAGAGCCAATTCAAATGGTTTTTACTTAAGAACTTCCTTGACAATTCCAACCCCAACTTAATGTTTACTAGTCTTAGAGTTTATGTTGTAGCTCATATTAATTCAGTCATTCAGTAAACAGATATTTGTGAAGCCCCTACCATGATTTAGGCACTGTGTTAGGCACTGGAAAAACATTGGTGAGTACCTTCTAACAATTGTGGAACAATATATAACTACAGAATTAAACGAAAGAATGCCTGGCCTCAAGCTAAGAAAATAGCTTTAATAAAAAAGAAAAATTCCTTAAAAACATAGAACTAAATAATTTGAGACTTGGGGTTGGAGTAGTGAGGAAAGATTTCCCTGAATACATATTTTGTCACAGACTCTTAATCATTAACACCCCAAGTGAGTTTTTTCAGTTAGATTATAATGTTCTGGAAGACAGAACCCATTAGCTTTTGTATGCTAGAATACATGGTCAAGTACTATGAAAAATTCTATGCTCTTAAGTGATACTGGAAAATTGGAAGAATAGATAAATGATGAATAGATACTCATGGACAATGGAAGTAGATGGTGAAGAACTGAGTAGATAAACTGGCATCAGAACTTAAAACTATAGTACCGTTTAATATTTTTATTTTTAACATTTTAAAAACCTTTCTGCTGTGTATGTAAAGCATGCCATTTCATTAGAGGGAAACATTTTTAATTAAAAGGTGAAATTTTTCCATTTCAGCAATCTAACTACCTTATTTTATTGCTAATCACACATCAGGGAAATCTGATTTGAGATATATTTGTTTTATTTTTATTATTCTTTGCATGTTTTAGAATAAGCAAGTGTTTTGAATTAACTAAAAGTAACAAAACAGTAAAACAAATATGACAAAAAGAAAATTTTTAAGTAGTAACTTTAAAAACAATCTTAATTTAAATATTTGCTCACTGTTGTTTACAGTGACTAGAAATATTTGTAAGAAATTAAAAAAAGAAGCTGGGCGTGGTGGCGCACACTTGTAATCCCAGTACTTTGGGAGGTGGAGACCAGAGGATCTGGGTTCTCAGCCAGCCTCAGCTCGCTCTCTCTCTCTCTCTCTCTCCCTGTCTCTCTCTCTCTCTCCTTAGTGAGGCCCTCCGCAACTTCGTGAGACCCGGTTTCAAAATAAAGTATAAAAAATAGGGCCGGGGGCATAGCTCAGAGGTAGAACGCCCCTGGGTTCAATCCCCGGTACCACAAAAAAAAAAAAAAAAGAAATTAAAAAAAGAATTATTGAGTAAAAAAATCTTAATAAGGTACACAATTTCTGGCATTTTAACTGAAATGTCTTCTACTTTAATTAGAATTTCTAAAATGTATTTAATTCTGGAAAGGAAAATCTATTCAATCCTTGGTCTTCAAGATTGCCCTAAATTCTAAAATACTTTAGATTCTAAAACAGTTACCAGTTTACTGATGGAACACTGCAATGTCAACTGAAACCAATCAACTATGCACCAAGTAATAAGAAATCAAATTATTGGTATGAATATATAATCTTATACAAAAATGTATAAAATGATTAAAAAGTTAGGAAAATTGACAAACAGAATTTGAAACTAAACTAAAAAAGAAGGCAAAACTTAGATTCTGAGTGAAATAGAATAGTCACACTTTGGGGAATCTGGTTTTAATACATCCTTGATTTTATATTTTTACAACAGCAAAAGTGACAAGCCAATAAAAATATTTGGCAACTCAAGTTTTGCTGTACTGGATCAACCAGGAACCCAACCAAGGGTAGATCTGATACACCAATCAACTAATCTGCCAAATACTAAAGCCAAACTGATTTGTAATTCACCATGGAAAAAGCCACACCGCAGCAATTTTGCTATAAAATGGAAATAAGCAATTTAACCCAATTTAAAGGGCAGAGTTCAAACATAAAGAATAAACAACATACAACAACATAGTATTTTATCTGATTTTTTTCCATAACTTAAAAACCAAGAAGGATAGTAACTTACTCCTTGGGTTCACTGACTAAAATATTAAAAACAGCTAGAAAGAAAGCAAAGCAATGCCATTTTTGATAGTGAAATGACATTGAAGATAGGCTGTCATATAAGTTCCCATCTAAACTATCTTAAGAAGTCTTCAAAATATTAGGTGAACAAGAAGAGCATTGTTTTAGAAGTTGTGTAGGTCTCACTAATGTAATTAATTTGAAAGGAATTTATAGCCGGGCGTGGTGGCGCACTCTTGTAATCCCAGTACTTTGGGAGGCAGAGACCAGAGGATCCAGGTTCGCGGCCAGCCTCAGCTCTCTCTCTCTCTCTCTGCCTGTCTCTCTCTCTCTCTACTCAGTGAGGCCCTCTGCAACTTCGTGAGACCCGGTTTCAAAATAAAGTATAAAAAATAGGGCCGGGGGTGTAGCGTGGAGGTAGAACGCTCCTGGGTTCAATCCCCGGTACCGCAAAAAAAAAAAAAAAGAAAAAAGGAAAAGAATTTATATAACACTGAAATTCATTTCTAGAAAATAATTACTTGAGTGAGTTCTGTTTTTCTTTTGATTAGCTAGGAGTAACAGCAAACATATTTCTTCATTTTTTCTTTCCTTCCTAAAAATCACAGATAACCACACAATTCATTTAATATGGTAGCCATGATATGTCCAATTCCTCAAATCCCTTTATGCTTGTCTTTCCTAGAGTCAATTACAGATGGAAGATCAATTGTATTTGCTATTGAAGCCATTGATGTCTTTTTTGCCAATCCTTGTCCAGTAACCCTTGCATGTCTAGGCTAAATTGTGAAATTTGAGAATTCCAGAAAAGGGTGATATGAATATCATCAAAATATATGACAAGACCACTGTGTGAGAATAATTTCTTATATCTTTATGTCTATATAAACACTTTATGGCCAAAGGCTCCTTTTAAAATATGGTGTCTTCAAAATAGTGGTTTAACCTACTCTTACATCTATATGTATAATTGGAGAATGTTCAAATTGGGGTCCCTGAGAAACTAAATGATTCATCCTTTTCTTCATCTATCAACAATTTAGTTGCTAGCAACACTAGGCAAAAGTGTTGCAAAGACTGGAGAGATATAAGATGTGATATCTCTCACTCAGCAGCCTGTTAATTGAAAAGGAAGCTAAAAACAGAACCATGTTGTTTAGAAAGCATGAAGATGGATATCTCTGATGGACTAAGGGAGTCACAGTAAAGGGTTGGGGAGTCAGGTAGCTTAGCACATCAGGGGCAGATTCTAGTTCATCCAGGCAATAACTGGACTATTGGGGTAAGTTACAGCACGTATCCCATTAAGCAGTTACAGCAAGTATTAGTAAGAATAAGTTACAACAAGTATTAGAATAAAATCCAGGAATGAAAATTTTAAGTTTTATATAGTAAAATTTCCAATTGGAATGGAATACACTACTTTTTCAGGATCTTTGTGTATTAAAAATAGCCCATTTTAACTCACCAGAGAGCATATCTGAATATTGGTACTTTTGAAGTACACACTGTAAAAAGAGCTATTTCCAGAAATTCTGAAATTGTGGGGAAAACAAACACCCTGCTCTCCCTCTGAATGTATTGTGAGAGAGATGCAAATAAAAGATGTGTGAATTTTAAAAAATAGGAGAGAGGCAGGCATGGTGGTGCACTCCCGTAATCCCAGTATTTGCGAGGCTTGAGACAGGAGGATCGCAGGTTCGAGGTCAGCCTCAGGAACTTAGTGAGACCCTCAGGAACTTAGTGAGACCCTATTTCAAAATAAAAAAAATAGGTCTGGGGGTGTAGCTCAGAGGTAGAACTCCCTTGGGTTCAATCCCCACTACCAAAAAAAAAAAAGAGAGAATAAATAAACATTTGTGTAATACTTATTTTAATAAACCCATTAAATACTAAAACTATTCAGCTTAGGGTTAGTTTCTGCTCAGGAAGACAGTATGCTTATTATGATATGGGATTAGAAATGATGTGGGATGCCGGGCGTGGTGGCTCACACTTGTAATCCCAGTACTTTGGGAGGCGGAGACCGGAGGATCTGGGTTCGTGGCCAGCCTCAGCTCTCTCTCTCTCTCTCTCCCTGTCTCTTTCTCTCTCTGCCTAGTGAGGTCCTCCACAACTTCATGAGACCCGGTTTCAAAATAAAGTATAAAAAAAAATAGGGCCGGGGGTGTAGCGCGGAGGTAGAACGCCCCTGGGTTCAATCCCCGGTACCGCAAAAAAAAAAAAAAAAAGAAAAAAGAAAAGAAATGATGTGGGACTAGAAATGAACACTAACTAACTGAACAATTTCTATGTGACAGTCGATCTGCCAGGCTGCAATCATAAATACACATCAGAAACAGTTCCCCGAATCCTCACTGCCACACACTGAGGTAGGCTATCATCATAGTAGCAATTTTTTTGTTGTGACAACTAAGATTGTGAGATTAGGTATTCTGTCTATACTCAGTCTGGATTAGAAAATATTGTTTTAGACTCTAATGCTCAGGCAGGTAAAACAAAGAAACAGATCAGTTCTATTGAGAAAAAATGGTTGTACTTTTCCTAATTGCCTCTTTAATAAAATCCTAGAATCCTCTCTGTATAGGTGTCATGTTCTAAATCAGGATGTGGAACATGCTAGAGGAAGAAAAGGATTTGAGAGTAAAGAAAAATCCAGCAACTGCGAGAATCTACTTTTCATAAAGAGGATAGTAAGAAGTGAAGAATATCTGGGCGTGGTGGCGCACGCTTGTAATCCCAGTACTTTGGGATTGGAGACCGGAGGATCCGGGTTCGCAGCCAGCCTCAGCTCTCTCTCTCTCTCTCTCTCCCTGTCTCTCTCTCTCTCTCTCTCTCTCTCTCTCCTTAGTGAGGCCTTCCGCAACTTCGTGAGACCCGGTTTTAAAATAAAGTACACAAAATAGGGCCGGGGAGGGGGGGTAGCAAGGAGGTAGAACGCCCCTGCGTTCAATCTCCGGTACAGCAAAAAAAAAAAAAAAAAGTGAAGAATTTTCTATTTATGTGTTTTATCCCAAAAATCTGTGTCCACTAAAAAGCACATCTTACAAATATTTCCCCAACTAATTCTTCACAACTTGTTCTGGCAGAAAGTCACAAAATATGGGCCAATTCTACAGATGCCAAAGTGTGTTGTAAAGGTAAAATTACATAATCGATTCTAAATGAAACAAATTGTAGACCACACCAGCTCAAATTGTACTTAAAATCATAAGAAAGTATGTCTATTTTCTTTGATTTGTTAGTAAATATTACCAAACTAAGGCCCAAATCAAGCCAATGCATGTTAGAAACACTGGGCCACTGTACAAGCACTAGGATCCATTTACTTTATACTTTAGGAGAAATCACTTTCCTACGACAGCTGGACTGAAGTTGGTGTGATTTGTAGATGTGAATACTTTAGATTATTAGCTTTGGGAGTTGAGCTCCATGTTCCATTTCTGCATTAGGAACAGTTTCACTTCTAAAGCCCACCCATAAATATACAGTGTCTTTCTGCTCTCCATTCTCCCCCCTGGCCTTCACCTAGGCTTAGCAAGCCAAATGGAATCCTCACCATGGCTGCCAAGCTCCAGGCCTCCTGAGCCATTGCATGACGCCATCATGGATGTCCTGCAAAGTATAGTCTATTACTATTACACCACTGTTGTTCATGGTTTGACATGTTTTAACTGTTATGCTTCTATGAAAGCAAGTGCATGTGATGGCAAAAATTATGTCTTCTGGGACACTAATTGTGCCTGTAACATTTTTGTGACACTGCCTCCCAGTATTCACTGATGTCACTGTTGAGATTCTAAGAGGATAAAAATATACAGCATTATAAGTGATAGGTAATACTAAAGATAATTCCATATATTCCTTTAATATTAAAATACATACATACATAAAATATGCACATATACACATAAACACCTGTGAAACTGCGTAGTGTGGTTAAAAGTATGTGTTCTGACACTGGACCAACAGAAATTGATCATAGCCTCCACCACTTACTAGTTCATGACCCTCAGGAGGTTTATTAGCCTATTAGTACATCATTTCCTTGTTTGATTAAAAAAAGACAGACTATGGTAAGAATAAAATAAGATAGTATATAAAGAGCTTAGAAAAGTGTATGACACACATTAAAGTCTCATTTAAAGTTAGATATATGCCAGGCACGGTAGTGCATGTCTATAATCCCAGTACTTGGGAGGCTGAGACAGGAGGATCATAGGTTCAAGGACAGACTCAGCAGTGTAGTGAGACTCTCAACAACTTAGGGAGACCCTGTTTCAAAATAAACAAACAAGAAATTTAAAGGCTGGAGGTGTGGCTCAGAGATAGAATGCCCCTGGGTTCAATCCCCAGTACAATAAAAAAAAAGTTAGACATAGCCATCATCATTGGTATCATCACAATTAGAGGAAGAATAAATCTTAGTATTTATTGCCAGTCATAACTACTAAAGCTTGGCTCAGCCACATTCTACCATACAAGTTAGAATTAGACAATAATTCTAAATAAATCATCGTGTCAACCAAAACCTTCAAAATCCTGATCAATGCTATGCCCACTTTGCTTCATTAATAGGAAATTAATAAAAACATTTCAAATAAAAGATTCAATAAAGCAAGGGAGGCTCAAAAATTATATTTACAGTAGACTATGATAATAAAAAACCCCAATGAATCATGTCTCACATTATCTACACCTTTGTGTTACTTCTTCTCAAACTGACTTTCCCCATTGTATTGGTCAGTTTAGCAATACTATAACAAAATACCAGACACAGGCTATTTATTATATAAAGAGATATTTGGCTCACTGTATTGAAGGTTCAAGTCCATAATCAGGTGGCCCCATTAGTCTGAGCCTTTGGTGAGGGCAGAAAATCCTGGAGAGAGCATGTGTTAGAGTGAGAGGTCACATCTCAAGCCAGAAAGAAGAGAGAGGGAAAGAGAGAGAGAGAGAGAGAGAGAGAGAGAGAGACAGACAGAGACAGAGACAGAGAGACAGAGAGAGACAGAGAGACAGACACAGAGACAGAGACAGACACAGAGACAGAGAGAGAGAGAGAGAATGAACTGGTCAAGGTTTCACAATCAACTTTGGGCCCAAGACTGTCAATGATCTAAGGGTCTCCCACAAGACACTACCTCCTAAATATCCCATCACCACCCAAAAGCACCATTCAAAGTTTAGCAAAGGAGCCTTTGGGGGACATTGAACATCCAAACTAGAGCATCTTTACACTTTGCTTTGGCCAATGGAAAATGAGCAAATGCTATAAAAGCAGATGCCTTAATGGCACTTAAACATTTTGGAATATGCCCACTGTCTTGCTTCTCAGGCTCAAGCTAGTCTGCTATAGACATGTGGTCCACCGAAGAGTCAGTACCAACCACCAGCCATGTGAGCGAGGTCAATAGGGACAAGCTGGCCAACTGCAAATCCATGGATGCAGTCAAAACACAGGAGCAGAGAAAGCCATACCAGCTGAGCCACAGAACTAATAAGAATTGATTTGAGGTTGTTTTGTTATGCAGTAAAGCTAAATCACACAGTATTACTCCTCCAAAGAAGTAATTTCTAAATTACTCATTCAGATGGAAGAATAGTTCTAATTCAGTAATTCACTCGTTGATACATTTTTATGGCATATCAACACTGATAATAAACACAGCCTAAGAAATGAAGTCTATGTGAATCTTGCCCTCAAGAATTTCATCATAGTAACATGAGGTCAGAGGAAAGGAAATCCCCTCCAACATCATCATAGAAATTATCCTATTTTAAATTATAAATGATTAAATACCTAACATTTACATATTCAAGCACCATAAGTTAACTCATTTAAAACTCACAAAAGCCTCATTTATGTATGTGTATGTACATTTTCATTCTTCGGATAAGGAATGTGAGGCTAAGGAAATTAAATAATTTTTCTAACACTACACAGCTATTATTGGAATATTTTCTATTAAGTCTACAGTTTTATATATTTGAATATATTTGAATAATTGTATGTCCCACAGTTTAGAACTTAAACCAGTACTGTTATACTTAATACTAAATTTATTTATCATAACAATGAGTTTCAAAAAGGAAGGGCTTAATTTCAACTTGCCTTTACTAAAGTAAATTTAGTTGCATATCCAGTTTGTGTTAATTACTCTGAACCTAGTTCCTTCTTCACTCATGAAAGAGTATACATGAATAAATGACTTTTAAACTACTTTTTACTTTTAAAAATTCTATTTTTAAGTGTAGGTACAATTATATCAGTAAACTATTGTGTTTACCAATTTACTTACCTAAAATACATGAACCACACAATAACATTGTGTGTGTGTGTGTGTGTGTGTGTGTGTGTGCGCGCACGCGCATTTTACTGGGGATTGAACACAGGGGGATTCTACCTCTGAGCTATACCTGCAGCTCTGTTTTATTTTTTATTTTGAAACAGGGTCTCACTAGGTTGCTGAGGGCCTCACTAAGTTGCTGAGACTGGCTGCGAACCTATGATCCTCCTGTCTCAGCTTCCCAAGTACTGGGATTA
This sequence comes from Glis glis, assembly GCA_004027185.1. Classification (NCBI taxonomy): domain Eukaryota; kingdom Metazoa; phylum Chordata; class Mammalia; order Rodentia; family Gliridae; genus Glis; species Glis glis. Next base: position 54,324 of record PVJS01003786.1, on the reverse strand, counting down.
AAATTTTATGCCACCATGCCCGGATCATAATAACAATTTTAATAAATGTAACATGGATATACTTGTGTATTTTGGGAACTCATAAATGTGTCCTTTTATAGAAAACCACATGAAGAAAATAAATTATAGAAAAAACAAATCAGAGCCTAAGCTTTTGATTAATACTCTTTCCAGCTCTGCTACCTACTAGCTGGGCAAACTGAGCTCACAGTGCTTCAGTTTTTTAATCTGTGAAATGGAGACCATAATCCATAGAGATTTTGAGGAGTAAATACATTCATCAGCAACAAAAAGAAACACCATTCATTTATAATCTAGTTCATTTGTGCTGGGCCTTGTACATAATCTCTATTCTCACCAACAGTGTGAAACATGCTGTTATTTTCATTTTGCAACAAAAAGTAAAAAGAAAAATTTACCAACCTCACACATCTTAGAGCTACCACTCAGAACCTGTATCTCTGATTTCACTGCATTGTGTTCTGAAAAAATATAAGGACTGATGATGAAAACATGTTTTTACAAAATGGCTGGATAGATCAATGTCTAGATCAGTAATGAGTTGGAAGATTGATCTTGACTCTAGGACTGTGAGAGGTGCAGGGATCTTGGAAACCGCCTAGCTTAAATGCTGTAAGGAAATAAAGACACTAAACATTTTACTTATTTGCCCAAGATTTTACTAATAGCTAGAAAAGAATTTAAGGCCATGAACATACTCCTGATCTTAAATTCAGTATTTTTGTACCCTAATATAGTAAGCTGGAAACTACAACTTAACTACTCCAGTTATAAAATATTATAAAATAATTATCACTTCTCCTTCAAAATCTTAAGCAAAATGTGACCTGATTCCAAGGTAAGATTACTGAATTATTTTTATCATACCTCTATTTTTCCTTTTAAGATTGATCAGAAGCTATAATATTTTACTTATTTGTTCATTCAGTCAAACATTTCATTATTGTCTGTATCTTTCCTGTGGAGTAAGCAAAGTGAGGATATTTTCACACAGTATTGGAGGCAAGGGTGATATTATCCCTAAAAAAATGTGTAGCTGCCTGGGTAACTAGGAACCTGGGACCATAGGAAACCTCTCAGTGGATCTTTGCATTGGATTCAATGGAATGAATCAGCCCAGACTTAGCAGACTTGAAAAGCAATGGCAGCGTGGCCACTGAGAGACGTGCCTCTCAGAAGTAACGGTGGGAAAGAATGACTTCCTGATAAATCCCACATGCATTACTGTGGGTTTCTTAGAAATAGACTCCAAGGCAAGAGTAAATGTGCAAAGATTTTAAGGAGACACCTAAGAGAAAATGGTGACAGAACTTTAAAATGTAATTGCCTCAGATTATAAGTCCAACCTCAGTGGAGTAGAGATGGAAGGAAGGCTGGGATTGGAAGTGTCTCAGGCTCCTGTACACTTAAAGAAGGTTCAGCAAAGATGTCAAAGAGTCCTTCCACCAAAGTTGCACATGAAAGGAATCCCATGTCCTCCAGAAACAGGCCGGCTTAGTATCCATGCCATGCTTACTAATTGGCTGGGAGCAGGCCTGGGAAGCATGTGTGACGGTGACAATAGACTTTGGAGCACAGCAGAAGAGGCCTTAGGTTATGACTCCTATACCTTGTGGTCCCCCAGGTGCATTTCTGTGGCCGCCATGACTCACATTTGACGCCTGAGACCTGCATGATATTTGTGTACTATGGTAGGTGGGTGGGGAAGGGAGCCCTAAAAAAGGCTTTAGATTACTTTTCTGCCAGCCTGACAGAATGTTGGTAGAAATAGAAACTAAATTGAGTTATGAAACAAAGCGTGTTTTATTTCTTGCCCACCTGAGTTTGTGAAATGAGTTTTGCACTTGCTGCATGTAGGAGGATAAAACATTCCAAACACAGAGAAAAGCAGATGGTCCAGAGATTTTTTTTTTTAAAAATACAATTTGGAGGAATTGGAAGAAAGTAAATCTGGTTGAGCATATAGGGTGAGGGGAGAATAATGTTAGATGTTTATGAAAGAATACAAGATGGCTTGTATTTAAGAGGCTTTTAGAGTAGTATATATAGATGTTGGAGTGTTAGGTTCTGCCATGTCCTGAAATGAACCATGGGATGGTTATTACCTTTTGTGAACCTTAGCTCCCCATTTATAAAATAGGCATGATGATCCTACCTATCGCACAGGGGAGTTGCAAGGATTTAAGACAGTATACTGAAACCACTCATAGTAAGTTTCTGAGAGCTAAGCCTATGGGACTTTATCATAGAACCTGTTCAACAATGAAAGAAAAAATGCTATTCTATCATTAGAGCCTGTTCATCGGAATGAGTCAAGAAGGAAAGAATAACAAATGAAAGGGAAACCTGTTGTCCTACAGGAACAAAGAAAACGTCAAGTTAAGATCAAGCTTCCTGCCTTTTTCTTCCCCTTCCTTTTCCTCCTCCTTTGAGGTAAGACACTAAACAGGTGCATGTGGGAAAGAGGTAGTAGGGAGGAAGTTCTTTAAAAGCATGAGGTAAGGAGGGGGAAGTATGAAGGTGAGGTGGACCTTGGTCAGCATGGGGGGCCTCTAGTGAAGTGTTGTGTGGAGAGAGGCTCTGGTGCACAATCCCGAATGTTCCAACACCAGACATTGAGCTGAGACTCTCTGGACCTGATCAAGAGCCCACTTGGTGGTGATTCTATAGGCTGGGGTAATTTGTCAGGCTCAAAGAACCAGAGAGAAGGTGCTGTGGAGCCTCAAAACTAGAAATCCTCTAAAGCAGGGGCAAAGAGTAGGCCTTGTCAATAGAGGTATAGAGGTGGGCTCTGACCAAGCCATGAAGCCAGATTGCAGATTCCAGTGGTAGTTGATCTCACCTGCAAAGATAAGCAACCAGATGGACAAGGATCATTATCCCAGATATCACAGGAAATAGGTACCTCTCTACCCCCAAACCCTAGCTCTTTAGCCAAAAATTGATGAAAAGCACCCATCCCTCAACACCTATAAATAGATGAGTCTAGTAAAGAAGCCTGAAAAGGGGCAGATAGTCAAGGAATAAGAAACTGATTTTTTTTTCTCCTAGAGAAGTTGATCATCACCTGAAAAAAAATTTAATATATTGTATCTATATTTTTGTTTTTCTGGTGAGTCAGAAGCCATGGGTTTTCATGAAGACCAACTTACTTTCAGAGAGCATGTATCCAGTATGGGTCTTCATTGGAATGTTACCAAGTTTGCTATCATTTTTAGGCTTATATATTTTACAAATGACAGTAGGGGCACCACACAGAGGCTCATTACTGGTGGTTTACACTTGTGTGGTGGTAAGAGAAGTTCCACAGGGATGGAATCAGCTGAAGAGAGACTTGCTGAGTCTTGCATGGTTAATGGGTACTCACCTGGCAGACACAGGGCAGAAAAATAAAGGCAAACTATTCTAGACTGTGGGAACAGGGAGATAAAGCCAGGCAAGGAGTACTATGGAAAATAGTCATTCAGCAACAGCTGGAGTGTTTCAGATCAAGATGAGGAGGAGCTAAGGATAAAAAAATCCAGGTTAAGAAGGCAGGTGGCAGTTGATGAAGAGTCACTAAGAAATTGGGCATAATAATCAGGTCTGTGCTCCAGGAAATCCTACTCTGTCAGAGAACTGGAGAATTTGTTGGAGAGATCTGAGATCTGAATAAGGGAAACAGATTATTTGGAATAATCCAAATAAAAAATAATCAAAGCCTGAACTAATGCAGTGGTAATAGGAATTGAATGCAGAGGATGGATTATAAGACGTGCTAAGAATAGTCATGACTTTGTTATTGAATTGCTGGGGGTGGGGTAGAAGAAAAGAGGGACCATTCTATGATGTATTCCAGAACTCTGGCTGGAGAAGATGGGGGAGAAAGAGATAAATTCATGAGGTTAGTGGAAGCAGGAAAAGGGAATGACTTGGGGGAGCTAGGGAGTAGAGGATTCTAAGTTCAGACAGCAGGCAAAATTAAGTTTTTGCTTTTTGTTTTTGTTGTGTTTGATCTTAACCTACTCTAAGAAGTCAAACTCTTGGAACTTCAGTTACTGTATCATAGAAATGGAAATCCTATTATTTTTCCAACCCTAAAGCAGTAGTTGCCTGGAATCTCCACAAATTCTACATAATAGAAGGAAGGAGGAGGAAAAGGGGGGTGGGAAGGAGGAGGAGGAAACACCTGAAAAAGTCTTTGTTGAAAAAAAGAGAAAAGGTTAGAGGCTTTCAAGTGTTCCATGTGAAAAACTCATCAAGTCCAAGTATACTGACAGATTCATACACTTTTAGAACTGAAAGACACCTTAGAGATCATGTAATCCAAGTTAGCATCTTTATAGATGAGACAACTGGGGTGTGGAGAGGTTAAGAAACTTGGCAGAGATCACACCAGAGAGTGGATCATAGGTTTGTGGTCCCACTGGCTACACTGTTGCTTCTACTGACCACACTCAGCAATGATTTAAGGGAAAAACTACCACAGACCAGGGCTTGCTTGCGGCACAGGATCGCCTGTTGTACTGCATTCAGGATTTCACGTTACTCTCAAAACATCTCAGCATCATTCTGAGTAATCTCTCATAACCTAAAAACTCATACATACATGTGATATACTTCCATAAAATTTAAAGTAAAGCCAGTATTTTAATCTGTTGATAGTTAGTACAATCCCATGAGGATTATCCATATTTTATAGGTTGAGGACACCCATGCACAGAAATGCTAGATATCTTGCTCATGGTCACAGAACTTAGAACTTGTAGAGTCAGGAATGAGCACTGGTAATCCAGTTGCAAAGTTTATATTCTTTACCACTCTAATACACTGTGGCACAAACACTTTTTCTTTTATTCTCCAAGTGACAACCCAAATAAAACATAGTAATAACTATTGACACTATTTTCAAGCATGTTGAGATTTAAATCTAGATCTAAGCATAGTCAAGCTAAGTTCATGAACAATTTTGAAATGTATACACTTACAGTATGAGCAAACTACACACTCCATAGTAACTTGTTTGATGATCTACAAAGCAACCCAGTAAGTCACATCTACATAAAATAAATAGCCTCCCCCCAAAATTGCTGAATGACAAAGAAGGCTGTTTTAAATACTAGTACTTAACTTAGTTCAGGCAACTGCTACTAGGTTGTAAATTCAGATCCATTTAAAAATGAATCCATCATAAAGTAAGCAATACCAGTAAAACACGATGGTCACATCAGTGTCTGTGCCTAAGTCACCTCTGGACCTCTAAGCAAAAGGGTCTGACGTGAAGGACAGGTGGCACAGGGAGGTGTTAAGTGGCAAACTAAACTCTTTGCCTCTCCCCAGTTGTCACTGGTACTCAACAGCTCTTCAGTCTCGGGATATCATTGATTAAGCAGCCCGGAGGTTAAAGGGAGTGCTGTTCCACTAACTTAAACTAATAACTAGTTCATTAACAACAAGGCTCTTCTTGGATATTGATGGATAAGAAATGAATGGAATCGGGGCAGAGGACCAGGATGGCCTAACTGGTGATGTGTGCTGAGACTCTGAAAGCCAAGACCTCCTTCCAAAGAACGATGTGGTGCTCTGAACCCTATCTCCCCATCATGGTAGGATTGGAAAGGAGAAACCCTAAGCAGTTAGAAATGACCAAAAATGGTGACTAATTTGATGTGGGGTAGGAAAGAGGGAAGTGTTAAAGATTCAGTTTTTTTTCCTGTTTAATCCGTCTGTAACCCTAACTCCCAATGTCAATTTTACTAGTGCCTCTTCCATGGGTCCTCTTCCACCTTGTATGCTACTTCCATCCGAATTGCTTCAAAATGTTACAAGAAATGACGCTTACTGCTCGAGCTACATGGCTGTCGACGTGCCTCCCAAATGAACAAAGATATGTTATTTGGCCCATTTTACCATGAAACAGAATGATGTTTCAAAAACATTCCCTTTAAATTATCCCAGTGTTCCAAAGACAAAATAGTCATTTCAGTTTTAACATAGGAACAACATTAAAAGGGCATATGAAGAATATTAAAATACATGTATAAAAGTCACCATTTGGAAGCGATAGCAGGAGAAGGACTGTATGACAATAATCCAGAAAAACAGAGTTTTAACTCATAAAAACCCAAATAAATAATATCAGTATTCTCTTATTTCATTATAATAAGATTTATCTTTGTGTGTGTGTGTGTGGTACCGGGGATGGAACCCAGGGGCATTCTACCTCCGAGCTACATCCTCAGCCCTATTTTTTATTCTTTATTTTGAATCAGGGTCTCACTAAATTGCAGAGGGCCTCACTAAGTAGCTGAGGCTGGCCGCCAACCTGCAATCCTCCTGTCTCAGCCTCCCAAGTACTGGGATTACAAGTATGCGCCACCATGCCTGGCTAAGATTTATCTTATTCTCTAACCACACTTCTCAAAAAGAAATAAATGGTAGCACATAGAAGTCTGGAGCATAACAAAATAGATACTTTCAATCATTTTTGAGAAATGACTTAGAGATTTTTTTATTTTTAGAGGTACTATTTAGCAAAAACCTTAACTGTAATGATTTTTATTGGAAAGACTTCATGGGTTCCCACAGCTTAGGTGAGAGAGTTTTATCCTAAATTACAAGCCAAAATCCTTACAAATGTGCATCCATCAAATAAGATCACTCAGCTCCTGTTAAGCCTTAACTTGCTTAATGTTTAATATGACAAACGTCTCATTTTATTATGCACAGGCTCAGTTACAAGGAGATTTGTAGCAGAAGCAAAATGGGAGGAGGAATTACCACAGGTTTCTTGGGATTCCTGAGTGCATCCTTCCTCATAAGAGGCATTTTAAAGTTCATAGAGTGGCACACCATTATTCCTTTTATCAGGAGGATCATGCGTTTGAGGTCAAAATAAATAAAATAGGTCTGGGGATATAGAATACCTCAGGGTTCAATCTCTAGTACCAAAAAGAAAAGAAAAAAGAAAAAAAAACCAAGCAAGGATTCTCAGGAGACTGTGCGTTCCTTCTCACAGGTTCCCTGCTGTCTGCCATGTTCCCTTGCTTCCTCACCTCTTGACATTCAAGGAACGGCTCAGTTTCCATCTTCTCCTTGAATTTAGCCTCAGTACTGCAATTCATTACTGGTACTGGCATTTGTTTTGCAGTACCTTGCTTTCTTTGTCCCTTGACCTTCTTTAATTCCCTCTTCATTCCCCAATTTCTTTACCACACTGACTCCTGGGAAGACACCTGTCTAACATCCACTGCTTTTCCTAATCAGTATCCCAACCTCTAGGTAGGCACCTTCTCACGTTGCTCATTGCCTTGGGAAATAGCAACAACCTACCACAAAGAAGTTGAAGGAGTAATATCTTCATTACCCTGTTCAGGATATTCAGAGGCCAAACATGGGCAGGGTCCAGGTCTGTCTGAGGCTAAGGTTTTAAAACGTTGAACACACAGAAGCATGATTGATATGAGGAGGGCAGAGTGGGGTCATGCACACCACATGAACTTCCTATGGCTGCTGCTGATCAACACTTTGGTGGGTCTACAGCTCCTATCTATTTTCCAAATCTGGTCCTCTAGTTTTCCTCTGTTTCATTGAACCCGCATTATACTCATCAACTCCCATTTTGCTTTTTTAAGTTAGCTTCTGTGGTTTGAAACTGATCCTTCCACCTCATTGCTCTTCCAGCCATACAAGAACCATGGAAAACGCAGGATGCGAATTCAAGGAACTACTTCAATGGCTAAAATGACTGGACCCTGGAAAGGACTGTGTTCTACTGTTGAGTCTCATCTATCCCTGTAACTCGTCATGCCCTTAGCAGGTAATTTCCTGCTTGTTAGATAGGGTATTAGTTTTATATTCTTCCTTCAAATGCACTTTTTGGTTTTATGATCCCCAAATGGTCCAACTTCTTATATATAGATCTACACAGTCATAGATACTTTCAGATTCTGACTTTATTTTGGATATAGTATGAGCCTCCAATCGTCATGAGCATTTTAATCCATCTATTAATCCTTAGACCCTGCTGTTATTCAGAATGACAATCACAAATTAAAAGATGAAATAAAGAACCATCATTCGCCTCTGTCCATGTGAAGTGTCATAGTCGATTTTCCCCTGACCAACCTAAATTACAGGCCCCTAAAATAATCTCTATCAGCTTTGTTACCTCAAGGAATTCATTCTAGGCTCAATTACAAAGACTTTCCATCTCCTTTAGTTTCCCTCTGGCTTTTTGTTGCCTTCTTTTTAGATTCTCCCTCTCTTCATTGACTGTTCTGTAACACATTCTATGTGACTTTGATGCAATTCTATCTACAAGATCATTGGACTCCCTGCTCCTTCTAGTTTTCCAATCCATCTGGCAACAAGCTAGGTCTGATAGGGTCATTTCTACTTATCTAGGAAACAGGGGATGCTACAGCTGCACTCGAAGCAGTGGTTGTGTTGAGATTAGAGGCATTGCTGCATTCCTTAGCATAATCACTCCTACTGCTGAGGTGGTTACTGAATGGCAGTCACTACCCTAAGCCATTTAGGATTGTAATTTAATTTGATCCTCTGTCCATTTTAAATTGGCATCACTGCTCCTTATTGGTGAAAAAACTGAAGGTCAGAGCTCCTTATTGGTGAAAAAACTGAAGGTCAGAGGTATTATGTAAAGTACACAAAGTCACATCACTAAATGAAATTGTATGTATCTACAGAAAAGCCATATCCTTAGATGGTCAAACCCTTTTCATGCAATTTCCTTTAATAAAAAATATTCTTACTTTCATAAACTCTGTTTTCAGCCCTATTCATTCATATAACCCAGATCAAATATTCCCTTCTCCATGAAGCCTTACCCATTCCCCCTGTGGAAATAATTGGTCCCTTATTTTAATTCCCATATCACTTTATCTTTACATAACCCACACCCCTCCAACCCTAACTAGAGGTTGAGATCCTTGGGGACTCACATTGCAGTCTTGCCTTCTCCATATGTCTCTATGCACAACACTCTTCTATGGTAGGTTCAACTGTTGGGTTCACTTAAGTGTACTGCATGGACATCTTCCCAGTGCATATGTGGGAAGAGAATGCGGCTGCCAGACACCAACAATCACAGGCCACCAAGTCTGCACTTGTTCCTCATCTTCCACCATTGCAGTCTCCATATATTCCATCTGGGAAGATTCTCTCTCTGGGTCTGGAAAGGTCATATGCTCACACTTCTTAAGTACAAAGGGGAAGGTTGGCAGTTCCAATAAGTAAATCATTAAACAGCAGTGAGAGTCTATAGCCAAACCTGGTATGAACATAGTACCTTTTAAAATGATATCCTTAATATTACGAATTGAAAAATGAATAACCATATCTAGATAGAGTTGATGGTGCAAATGATTATTAAAAAATATGTCCCAAGGATGACTTGTATTGGGATGCCTTACAAAATAATGAGAAAAACAAATGCTAAGAACCATCTCTCCCTGTGTTCCCTCCACCTCCAGAGAGCTTACAAACAGAACCTGCAACACTGCATCTGCCTTATGTTTCATTTTCACACTAAGAGGATGGGAAAATAACTTTGCAAATGAAAAAAGGGAAGAAATACAAGATTAGACCATATTGAGGTTCTTGAACAGAGGAGTTCGCTGAGTAGAACGGTAATGATTCTCTAAACCAGCAAGGGCTCTGTATAAAGGGGTGCAAAAATGTTCTCCCTGTCTTTAGGAATACTAGCTTTGATTAAGGCCAGAAAGAGTACCACAAGAAAATAATGGTGCATAATTCACTATGTTCGTCCAACTCCAGCTGTCCATGTTAGTTCTTACCAATGAACAACATAGAAGACTTGAAAGTTCTCTTCTTCAGCAGTCCTCAATGGTCTGAGTATACACAAGCTATAGAGAAGTCAGTTGTGGAATATGTCCATTTTACTGGAATGATTGCTTTTAGACCCCTTGAGATGTTATTTTAGTGTTGGTTTCACACAACTCATGGGTAGGAGCCAAAAATTTAATTCATACCCTCTGGGTGAGATTTTTCAGTGTTGTGACAAAATTTCAACCCCAAACCACAAATCTCAGTGGTTTGTGACATCTATCCCAACCTGATACTTGTAGCGGAAACAGGAATATGACCAATAGCCACAAAAGTGTCATTAGCAAACAAAATTTAAGTATAGATGCCAATATTTTATTTTTACATATACAAAGTGGCATGAACCTTGTACCTAAAAGACTTAAGTACTTTTACATTTTCAAGGTCCATTAATAAAACTTGCTCTTACTAATAACTTAAGAAAATTACAAATTCCAACACACATTATATACCGCAACTTAATTTAGTCATTGGAGACATCCAATCTCAGTAATCACTAAACAAGCTGTTTAGTTTCTCTTTGTCCCAAAGAGAATACTTGTGCTATATAATCACATGAACATTATTTGAAGACAATTTTCCAGTAGACTAATATACACCATTTCTTTTCTATAGCAAATTGATTTCTACATTTTCAAAATAAGTGTGTTTCTATTGTTAATAAAAAGTAATACATATTATTATATCAATCAAAAAATAAAAAGGAAGGAAGGAAGGAAGGAAGGAAGGAAGGAAGGAAAGAAGGAAAGAAGGAAGGAAGGGAAAGACTTTACCAAAGACAATCACTGATTATTTGAGTGTGAATACTGTGCTATCATTATTAAATTATGTTTAGTAACAGATTGGAATTTGTGATCTATACTATCGTACACTAGTGTGCAGTGCTGCTGTAAAAAGAAAAAAAATGATGGCTACAGCTTTTGGAAGTTGCTTATTCATTTATTTTTAATCTTACTTATTACCCCCATATTCTAAGGATATCTATATACTTACATACAACAAGACAAGAAAAAATAACAATATAATATAAAATTTAAAGGCAATGTATGCGGATGAGGGAATAGCTCAAAGGAAAAATTAAAATAAAAGATAAAGTCAAGAAAAAAAGTAAAGACATAATATGTACTGCAAGATGAGATCCGCTGACTACAGCTTGGTCATGAATTCAGATCAAATTTTGCAAGACACAGCTCAAACAGACAAACAGAGACATGCTTGTAAAGTGGAACATTCATGTAAAAATCCATTGGCTCTTGGTATAGAATGGTGGCTTCCAAATACACTTATTTGATTCCTAATATATAGTGATCCATTTGTTTACAGTAGAAGCACCAATAATTTGAGACTAAGGCCAGACAGAAAGTTCTCCCTAGGGTTCTCATAGGAGGACACTGTGATATGCAAATATACTAAATAGAATGACATGCTTCATAAATATTTATCTTTTAAGTTCCTCTATGTAGACTACTATATTCACAACGTATCGCAATCCAAAAATTATATTTTAAGAGAAATTAGAAGAGTGAGGTTTGGGGATATAGTCTTTAGCCAACCTATTTTAAACCAGGGGAGAGGACTGTGTTTTTCAATGCGGGATTGCACACGAGTCATCTGCCTGCAGGAATCTACCAGTAGGAGTGTTTTGTGCAGCTAAGGAATGACTGTACCTCAGACAGGCACATGCTGCTCTCCTGCATGCTACAGACCACACTGTTACTTTCATTCAATATCACTACTTTTTTGCCCACTCTAGTCCTTGAGTTTGGAATTCCCAGTTTGGAGGGGTGGAGGATGTGCCTCTTCTTTAAGGAAAACTCTGTAAATATTTTTCCTCTCATTTCAAATTTCCATAAGTATTTTGAAGCAGTGACTTCAAAACAATATCCTCTGAGAAGTGCCTTGAATGCAGTCATTATATGTTGCTGATTGAGTAGTGACTATATAGAAAATAAAGGTAAAATGAGCATCAATTTATGAAGGGTAATAAAGTCTACCCTACCACTTCATGGAAGTGAACCAAACAAAGGCAATGTTATGATAACAGAAGACACTTACTATTAGGCCTTTCCTAATTTGTGAAAGTATAACCACCTGAGTATCTGAGTAGACTGTTACATGTTTATTCATGTTAGTTTTTATAAGACAACCACACATGCTGGTCACCGTGAACATGAAAATTACTATGTAATCCTCAAAAAACCATTTCATACACATTGTTTCACTAATATTGATGTGAAAATGTATGTAAACAAGCATTTTTATCTCACGACTATTTTTTATCATGAGTGAGTGTGATAAGTATACAGATTTTTTATCAACCTACTAAACAGCATAGTAGTGATTCATAATAAAATAACCATATATAATGCCCATAGGCTCCTTATATAGAAGAGTAGCCTATGAATGCATCAAATCCTCCTCCTACCATTTTATTCATTAACATAACCACAGGGGTGGGTTGAAATAAATAAAAAGTAGGAAATAGTATAATTACATAATTAAGTGGGTGAATATATCAAAGCTATATCTTGTGGACAATGAAAAAAATTGCATATAAAGTTGTCAAAACATATATTTAAGGATTAATCTATGAGAAATCTTTTATTAAAATTGTAACCCCCATACTCCTCAATAACATTCGCTTTTTGCTTTCTTATTTTATCTTTCTCCATAGTTCTTATCATTATCTAACACATTAGGTGCTTTACTTATTTAGCTTGTCTATTGTCTGACTCCCTCAAGAGTCTATTAGAACAAGAATTATTTTTCCACTTCATTAAGCCAGAGATTATATATATTATACGTATAAATGTTCCTGGCATTAAGTACCTTATGAGTATCTATGAATGAATGAACAGAAAATTTAATCAATTTTCCTTAAAATGAATAGAAGACCTTGCAAAAACCAAAGTCAAATAATAAAGATATTAAATAGAGTTTTTCCAAAGGAAGATGTTATTGTCTCTATTGTTTTTATTTTGAGACTTTGGTGGTGACAATTATGACCTTTTTGCTTTGGTCTACAATCATTTCAGTACATTTTTTATCTCTCAGAATTATCACGAGGCAGAAAAAGAAAATAAAACAATCCTTTTGGCAAAGGGAGTTCTGATAAGATGATTTGATAATGATCCATACCTTGGGAGAAAAAAGAAATCTCTGTTTTTTTACTTAAGAACATGCCAACCAGGTGGATATCAAAAATAATGCCAAGCCGGGCGTGGTGGCGCACGCCTGTAATCCCAGTACGGGAGGATCTGGGTTCGCGGCCAGCCTCAGCTCTCTCTCTCTCTCTCTCTACCTAGTGAGGCCCTCCACAACTTGGTGAGACCCGGTTTCAAAATAAAGTATAAAAAATAGGGCCGGGGGCATAGCGCAGAGGTAGAACGCCCCTGCGTTCAATCCCCGGTACCGCAAAAAAAAAAAAAAATAATAATGCCAAATCTATGTCACTGGAAATCCTTATAGTACCTAAACACATAAGGAGTACCTGTTTCTACCATTCAGGACGACCAAAAAATTGGAAAGACAAAGTCTCAGTAACTAAGCAGTATTTTCATTATGACGGTTTCTTCATATCATATGTATACTATTGAAAAGTCCAAATTTATCTGTTGTTCATGAAGAGCCATAACACAAACAATGAAAGGAGACAGGACTAGCTGGGAGGAAAAATGAGTGATCTGTTTAGTGCATTAAGTCGCATCTGGGTGCTATCATGTAACACATGTGTCCCAAAAGCACAATTTGGCCATCAACAGCCATCCTAAACCTCAGTAAGAATTCAACACAGATTCCAACTGCTTGAACCATCAAGGAATCTCCTTTTAAAACAGCTTCTCATGTGTCTGTGAGTTTATCCATTGAAATGGAACCTTTCAACCCCAAAGGGTAGAAATTTAAGATAAAGGTTCAGTTTTCAAGTAGCATGGAAATCTTTGCCCACTAGTATCTCCTTATTCATTTCTCTCAGTAGAGTCTGTGCCAGCATTCACATTATCATTAGACTCAGCAAGAATTTGCTCCTGAGGTTTCTTTATAGAAAGACATATATCCATAAGAAGAGTGACAAGTGGGGTTGAAGTCAAATGTCCATGGACAATAATATTTAACTTGATGATAAGTCATTGTTTTTTCCTAATGAACTAAAAAGATTATGAAATTCATGTTCTTTACTTATTATTTGAAGTCATCTTTGTTCCATCCACTGTTGCTCAGAGTGTACAAGCCTGCAAAGTTCTCGATATACCCTGACAGAATAAGTGTAACTTAGAGGTCAGACAGATCTGAATTTGAATATGGGCTTTCCTCTGCAAGTGGAAGAACCTCCCTGAAACTGGTCTGTAAATGGCGCTAATGATGTTCTCTCACTAAGGATTGATGTAAAGTCTGAATGAGATCATGATGTAAAGTCCTTTGCACAGTGTCTGATACATCATAAAAGGATGATAAATAATGGCTGTGATTAGGAGACATCAATGTTGAATATACAATATTTTATACTTGGTCATATTCTGGGCTGTGCTAGAACCAAATGATGACTTCCTCAATTTCAGAAAAGGGAAGTGAATTGTTGGGCAGGTTCGAGAAGTTGTGATGCAAATGCGTTGTAAAGTTATTAACTACTCAGATCTGAAGCTCTTGGAAACTACTAAGGCAATAGAGGGGGACTATGGCATCTAAGTCACCTTTGACTTCCTACCTTTATTTTCACAAGAGTTCTAAAACAGGTCAGGCAAAAACCTCTACCAAATAACACTCTCTTAGCTACTCAGGAGGCCAGCTCATTGATTGGGCTGGTTCCATGACACCCTCTGCCCCAGTGACATTGATCTCTGAGGCTACTTTAGCAGCAACTTCTGGGATGTCTCTAACTCACACTTCTCCTCATTCAGAAATGCTACACCACTAAGACTGCAGACTCACCTTCTACTCTCCTCCCAAAGACACTTTGGCATCCTCATTTCTGAGCTCTCCACTCCTGTGAATATTCTCAGTATTACTATTCCATTTTGTAGAGAGTCAGTACCTACTATATCTTTAACACCTCCAGTAAAGGAAGAGGGGGGATGGAAAGATGGAGGGAGGAAGGGGAGAGAAAGGAAGAAAGAAATCTAGATCTCTAGTCCAACCACCCTCATGAGCTCTAGTCTCATGTTTCCAAATGCCTATTGGCATCTCTAAATTCAAAGCCATCATTTTCTCTAAAAAGAAAATCCCTCCTTCTTATTTATACCTATAACTCTGTAAATAAAAATATATGATCCACAAATTTAATATTCTTTTCATATGTCTGAAAAAATTCTAACATCCTAGTTATCTAGTCACACAATCACTAGACACATTTACTAATAATAAGTAATGATTTCATAATAGCAACTGCTAGTTTTTCAAGACAAGGTATGTTCAAGTAACAAGAAACATCTGATAATAATGATAGTAAATGCCAAGCGAAGTGGCATATACCTATAATCCCAGTACTTGAGAGGCTGAGACATGAGGATCACAGGTTTGAGACCAGCACTGACAATTTAGCAAGACCCTCAGCAACTTAATGAGATCCTGTTTCAAAATAAAAAGTAAAAAGGGCTGTGATTGTAACCTGGATGTAGAATGCAGAATGCCCCTGGGTTTAATCATTAATACAGGAAAGAAAAAAAGAAAGAAAGAAAGAAAGAAAGAAAGAAAGAAAGGAAGGAAGGAAGGAAGGAAGGAAGGAAGGAAGGAAGGAAGGAAGGAAGAAAAACTGTTCACTTTCTTGGTGAGAAATCTGAGTTTCTATAATGGCAGAACAGTTCAAACACTAGAATCAAATATATGAATTTAATTACAAATATATAATAATTGAGATTTTTGTAACCAAAGCAGAACTCTTGCTTTATTTTTTATATTCATTTATTGGTGCATTGTAATTATACATTTTGACACACATCAGGGTAGCAGCATCATACATGCACACATTGCTCATTTAGCCCTCCCTTAAATCCCACCCTATTCCCTTTCCCTTCCCTCCCTTTCGTGTTCCACATAGTGATTGAGACTTATAAGTTTGTGTATATACATCATGTGCTATAGTGTGTTTCCCTCCACCCCCCTCCCAACTCCCTCAGTTAGGTCACCTTCTTTGTTCATCTAAAGTTTTCTTCTTCATTGTCGGAAGTCCCTTCTAAGTCCCGTTCTATCTAGCTTCCACATATTAGGGGGGACATCCGACTTTTCACTCTTAGTGACTTACTAATTTCACTTAGCATAATGTTCTCTAGTTCTCTCCATTTCCCTGCAAATGATGTGATTTTGTTCTTCTTTATGGCTGCGTAAAATTCCATTGTGTACATATCCCATAGTTTTGTGATCCATTCATCTGTTGATGGACACCTTGGCTGGTTCCAAAGTTTGGCAATTGTGAATTGTGCAGCTTTAAACATAGATACACATGCATTAGTCTGGTAGTTTGGTTTCAGTTCTTTTGGGTAGATGCCTAGAAGTGGTATTGCTGGGTCATATGGTAGGTTTATTCCCATTCTTCTCAGGGTCCTCCACATTGCTTTCCATAGCGGATGCACTAATTTGCAATTCTACCAACAGTGTAGTAGAGTTCCTACTTCTCCACATCCTCACCAGCATTTGTTGTTGTTTGTGTTTTTAATGATTGCCATTCTAATTGGTGTTAGGTGAAATCTCAGGGTAGTTTTGATTTGCATCTCTCTGATTGCTAATGAAGTTGAATATTTTTTCATACATTTATGGGCCATTTGTATTTCTTCTTCTGTGAAGTGTCTATTTAGTTCACTTGCCCATTTTTGATTAGGTTATTCGTTTTTTTAGTGGTGATTTTTTAAGTTCTCTGTTTATTCTAGATATGAGTCATCTATCAGAGGAGTAGCTGGCAAAAATCTTCTCCCATTCTGTCGGCTCTCTGGTGAGGTTCTTGATTGTTTCCTTTGCTGCACAAAAGCTCTTTAGTTTAATGCAATGCAATCCCATGTATTGATCCTCATTTTAGTTTCCTGTGCCTTTGGGGTCTTGTTGAGGAAGTCTTTACCTGTGCCTATGTGTTGAAGTGTTGGGCCTATGCCCTCTTCGAGTAGCTGCAGGGTCTCTGGTCTGATTTCTAGGTCTTTGATCCATCTGGAGTTGACTCTAGTGCAGGGTGAGAAAGTGGGGTTTATTTCTATTTTTCTGCATATGGTTAGCCAGTTTTGCCAGCACCATTTGTTAAAGAGGCTATCTTTTTTCCAGTGGGTGTTTTTAGCCCCTTTGTCAAAAATCAATTGGCTGTAGGTATGTGGGTTTGTTTTGGAGTCTTCTATTCTGCTCCATTAGTCTATGTGTCAGCTTTTGTGCCAATACCATGCTGTTTTTATTACTATGGCTTTGTAGTATAGTTTGAAGTCAGGTATTGTGATGCCTCCAGCATGGTTCTTGTTGCTGAGAACTACATTGGCTATTCTGGGTGTTTTGTTGTTCCAAATGAATTTAAGGACAGATTTTTCTATATCAGTGAAGAATGACTTTGGTAGTTTAATGGGCATTGAATTGAATCTGTAGATCACTTTTGGGAGAATGGCCATTTTGATGATATTTATTCTGCCTACTCAAGAGCATGGGAGATCTTTCCATCTTCTAAGATCCTCTTCAATTTCTTTTTTCAATGTTTTATAGTTTTCCTTGTAGAGGTCTTTTACCTCCTTGGTTAGGTTTATTCCCAAGTATTTTATTGTTTTGAGGGATATCGTGAGTGGAAATATCTTCTGGATTTCTTTTCAGTGGATATATGGTTGGCGTACAGAAAAGCTTCTGATTTTTTAAGATCGATTTTGTATCCCTACACTTTGCTGAATTTGTTGATCAGTTCTATGAGCCTTTTAGTTGAGTTTGTTGGGTCTTCTAAGTATAATATCATGTCATCTGCAAATAGAGATAGTTTCAGTTCCTCTTTTCCTATCTATACTCCTTTTATTTCCTTCTCTTGCCTTATTGCTCTGGCTAGAGTCTCGAGTACTATATTGAAAAGGAGTGGTGACAGAGGACATCCTTGTCTTGTTCCTGTTTTTAAAGGGAACTCTCAAAGTTTTTCCCCATTCAGTATGATGTTGGCTGTGGGCCTATTGTATATTGCCTTTATGATGTTGAGGTATGTTCCTTCTATGCCAATTCTCTGCAGTGTTCTTATCATAAATGGATGTTGGATTTTGTCAAATGCTTTTTCAGCATCTATTGAAATGATCATGTGATTTTTGTCTTTAGTTCTGTTTATGTGGTAGATTACATGGATTGTTTTTCGTATGTTGAACCAGCCTTACATACCTGGGATGAACCTGACTTGGTCATGATGTATGATTTTCGTGATGTGGTTTTGAATGTGCATTGCTAGTATTTTGTTTAGAAGTTTTGTGTCTAAGGCCAGGCGTGGTGGCGCACGCTTGTAATCCCAGTACTTTGGGAGGCAGAGACCGGAGGATCCGGGTTTGTGGCCAGCCTCAGCTCTCTCTCTCTCTCTCTCTCCGTCTCTCTCTCTCTCTCTACTTAGTGAGGCCCTCCGCAACTTCGTGAGACCCGGTTTCAAAATAAAGTATAAAAAATAGGGCTGGGGGTGTAGTGTGGAGGTAGAACGCCCTTGGGTTCAATCCCGGTACTGCCAAAAAAAAAAAAAAAGAAGTTTTGTGTCTAAGTTCATCAACGATATAAGTCTGTAGTTTTCTTTTCTTGAGCTGTCTTTGTTTGGTTTTGTTATTAGTGTGATGTTGGCTTCATAGAATGTGTTTGGGAGAGTCCCATTTCTTTCTATTTCACGGAATAGATTGAGGAGTACTGGGATTAGTTGTTCTGTAAAGGTTTTATAAAATTCACTTGGGAAACCATCTGGACCTGGACTTTTCTTTGATGGTAGGCTCTTTATTGCTGCTTCAATCTTGTTATTGAAATTTTCTATGTATTCTTGATTCAACTTAGGAAGATTGTACATGTCTAGAAATTTGTCAATTTCTTCTAGGTTTTCCATTTTGTTGGAGTATAGTTTTTCAAAGTAGTTTCTGATTATCCTCTGGATTTCCATGCTCTCGGTGGTAATATCTCCTTTTTCATCTCTTATTTTAGTAATTTGGGTTGATTCTCTCTTTCTTTTGGTTAGGTTGGCTAGTGGTTTATCTATCTTGTTTATTTTTTCAAGGAACCAGCTTTTGGATTTGTTGATTTTTTTGTATTTTTTTAATTCTCTACTTCATTGATTTCTGCTCTGATTTTAATAATTTCCTGTCTTCTACTAGCTTTGGGGTTAGACTGTTTCTGTTTTTCAAGGGCTTTGAGGTGTGTCATTAGGTTATTTATTTGGTGATTTTCTGTTCTTCTTATGTGGGCACTCAGTGCTATGAATTTTCCTCTTAATATTGCCTTCAGGGTGTCCCAGAGATTTTGATATGTTGTGTCTCTGTTTTCATTTGTTTCTAGGAATTTCTTGATTTCTCCCATTTCTTCTTTTACCCATTCCTCATTCAGCAATGTGGTATTCAGTCTCCACGTGTTTATGAGATTTCTCTGGTTCTTCTGATAGTTGATTTCTACTTTCATTCCATTATGGTCTGAAAAAATGCAGGGGATTATATCACATTTTTTGAACTTGCTAGTACTCACTTTGTGGCCTAGGATATGGTCTCTTTTAGAGAAAGTTCCATGAGCAGCTGAAAAAAATGTGAATTCAGCTGTAGTTGGGTGGAATATTTTGTATGTGTCTACTAGGTCCATTTGGTTTATGGTGTTCCTTAGATCTGAGGCATCTTTACTAACCTTTTGTCTTGAAGATCGATCTAGTGGTGTGAGAGGTGTGTTGAAATCTCCCAATAGTATTGTGTTGGGATCTATGTGTGATTTAATGTCATGAAGAGTTTCTTTTATGAAAGTGGTTGCACCTATGTTTGGGGCATAAATGTTGGCTATTGTTATATCCTCTTGCTGTATTGTTCTTTTTACCAGTAAGAAATGACCTTCTTTGTCTCTTGTGATAAGTTTAGGTTTGAAGACTAATTTGTCTGATATCATAGTT
This sequence comes from Glis glis, assembly GCA_004027185.1. Classification (NCBI taxonomy): domain Eukaryota; kingdom Metazoa; phylum Chordata; class Mammalia; order Rodentia; family Gliridae; genus Glis; species Glis glis. Next base: position 34,418 of record PVJS01003786.1, on the reverse strand, counting down.
GCTACTCCTGCTTGTTTTCGAGTTCCATTAGCGTGGATTACCTCGCTACATCCCTTCACCTTTAGTTTGTGCGTATCTTTACTTGTAAGGTGTGTTTCTTGCAGACAGCATATAGATGGATTGTGATTTTTAATCCATTTTGCCACCTTATGTCTTTTGATTGGGAAGTTGAGGCCATTTATATTCAACATGATTATTTAGAGATGGGTTTTCATTCCTAACATTTTGAGTTTTAATTTCTGTTTGAGGTAGTGTTTGTTCTTTGCTTAGTTGTTTGTTTGATGGAGATGACTGTTTCTCTGATTCTGGTGTTTCCTTATTATTTCTTCTTTGTAATTAATCTCTTTGAGCATTTTCTCTAGTGCTGGTTTGGAAGATGTAAAGTCTTTCAGCTTCTGTTTGTCATGGAAGGTTTTTATTTCTCCATCAAATTTGATAGATATCTTTGCTGGGTAGACAAATCTTGGCTGGAGGTTGTTTTCTTTCAGAGCTTGGAATGTGTCGCTCCAGGCCTTCTTGGCTTTCATGACTTAGTTTGGAAGGTCAGGATTGATTCTTATTGGTTTGCCTCTGAATGTTACTTGCTCTTTTGCTCTCGCTGCCTTTAAGATTCTCTCCTTGGCCTCTACATTAGTCAGTTTGATTATTATGTGGCATGGCGAACCTCTTCTCTGATCCTGTCTATTGGGGGTTCTATATGTTTCCTGTACCTGTGTATCAACCTCTCTTTCTATGTTTGGAAAATTTTCTAATATTACTTCTCTGAATAGATTGATTCCTTTAGTTTCAGCTTCTAATCCCTCTTCTATGCCTATTATTTTTATGTTTGCTCTTTTAAGACTAGCTGAGATCTCTTCAATGTCCAATTCATGCTGTATAATTGTTTTTTCTAATTTATATACTATGTGTTCATTTTTGGAGAGGTCATCTTCTAAGAGTGAGATTCTGTTTTCCATGTGGTCTAGTCTATTGTTGATGGTCTGTATTGATGCCTTCATTTCAATTATTGCATCCTTCACTTCCTTCAGAGCTTCTTTTTGATTCCGGCTTATTTGATCCTTCATTACTATCAGGATCTCTCTGAACTCTTTTCGGAAATCCTGTATCATTTCCTCTATTGAAGTTCTGAATTGTCCTTCTGGCAATCTTTGCACTTCTGTGTTGGCGGGTTCTGTTGTTGTGGGATTGTGGGGGCTCATTGTTTCTTTGCTATTCTTCCTTTTCATGATTTCAGGTTTCTTATGTTTATTCCTTTGTTGCTTTTGGTAGTTCTCTCTCTCTCAATCTGTAGGTATCCTATGTCTAATCCCTCTCCCTTTATGGTTTCTTATCCTGGAGGTAGATAGTTGCTACTAGGTGAGCCTTAAAGGTGAATATCCTTTCCTGAATGGTTATTCTCACTTGCTCGGTATAATGTCCATTTGCAGGACCAATTCTTGGTCTCCTTCAGTGATTGGGACTCTTGCCTGGTGCCTCTCACTACCTGTGCTAGCGACCAGTGCCACTATTGCCCTTCTCACTGCAAGCATGGGTCTCCATGGTCTCTATTTGGGCTGTCCCTACATCTCTATCTACACCTATCGCACGTGTCACCAGCAGGGGGCCCTGGGCTTGTGTCTCTCTTTGCCTACAGAAGCAGCGGGTGTTGCCTTGCCCCAATTCTGTGCAAACACGGAAGTCCATGTTTTCCATAGAGAGGGCTGGTTTGGTCCAATTTCCCCCAGGTACCACAGCTGTATGTCCTGTGGTGTTCCCCGGGGACTCTACAAAGGTGTTGCGACCTGCGGGCTGCAAGTCTGTCCCACTTAAATGTTGCCAGGGACTGTCTGCTTATCCACACATCTACCACATCCCACAGCAGACCCCACTCCTGCCTCCGCCGGGGCAATCCGTACTGGGACCTGTGGCTGTGCTGGGTGGTCTTCCCCTGAGGCAGCTCATTGACTTACAGTCTCCTTGAGTGCTGCTCTTAGTCTCGGGGTGGGGGCTCAGTCACTGCCACAGGCTCTGATCAGGCCTCCGGGCCCTGGGCACTCTGCCAAGTATGGATCAAACTGCTGCTCGCACCCATCACTGATGTTCTGCAGTGCTGGTTTTAGAAGAGCTCCCTGGATTCCTTGTTGGTGGCCTGCAGAAGCCACACTGCTGGTTGCTGTTGGCGTGGTCTAATCAAGATGGTGCTGCTGCCGCTTCTGCCAACACCACAGTTCGGGTCTGTGTCGCGCGTGGAACGAGTCGCTGCTCGCCTTCACTGCTGCTATTCTGCAGCTGCTGGATGCACAGCAGGTCACTGGCATCTCCGCTGGACTTGTGCAGGGGCCACAATGCTGGTAGCCATCAGCAAAGTCCTGCCAAGATGGCACCGCTGCAGCTGCTGTCGCCGCCGCCATTTGGTGTCTTGAGTGTGGAGGAGCCGCTGCTTGCTTTCGTCTCTGCTGATCTGCAGTTGAACTCACAGCAGGTCTCTGGCTTCTCTGCCGGCGGCGTGCGGAAGCCGCAATGCCGGTAGCTGCAGGTGCGGTCTGGCCAAGATGGCGCCGCTTCTGTCCCTTAGGTAAGGAGCTTGGAGCTTTTTACTTTCCTCTGCCTTGTCTTCTGGCTTTGACTCCATCACGTTTCAAACCCTTCATTGTTTACTTCAAGTTTTTGCTGCTTTTCTTCTCCTGTGGAGAAGTTGCTTTCACTGCAATTAAGATCCAAGTCTCAGAGAGATTGTAGCATGGTATCTCCCTTGGTCGCCATCTTAGATCCTCAGACGAGCTGTTCCTCTTACCTGAATGCCACACAGTTGTTCTTGTAGACAGAAGGGACCTGGTTTCTTGTCATTCCCATCTGGCCACCTGCGATGCTTCTCAGTGATACCTCCTAAATATACCCTTCTCTGGTGTTCCCCTGTGCTGGCTGTTAGAAATAACTTCACGGTGTCTAATGAAAAAGCACGTGTTCGAAAATTGCTTGGCAAGGCGATTTTACTTTTTTGCAAAAAAGGGTGCTCCCAGGTGTGTGAGAGAGCACCAATAATTGAGATTATTATTAAATTATTATTTCAATGATTCAAGTTTCACTTTGTTATGAGGATATAGTAATTTATATTTATTAACCCATGTGTTATAGTTACAGAATGTCCCTTGAAGAGTTCATACATTAATGTTCAGAACTGATGCAACTAAGACATGAGGTTGTAATCTCATCGGTGGGTAAATCCATTGCAATGGGTTTAGTGGGTGGTGGTAAGTTAGGCAGGGTGGGGTGTGGCTGGAGAAGGTGGGTCCCTGGGGGTGTGGTCTTAGGGATTATACTTGTGTCTTTGAATCCCTTTGCTTGCTTGTGCTCTTTCCCTTCTTGCCTCCAGGCTGTGAGGAGCTGAGCCCATGTTCTCCATCCCTCTGCTTTCCTCCCCTATACCCTGAGCTACAAAGATGCAGCCTGACATAGACAAAACTCCGAGGTCTTCAAAAAACTGTGAGCAAATAAATCGTTCTTCCTCTAAATTGTGTGGTCAGTTGTCTTGGATTATAATAGTGAGAATGTTGACTGAAACACTGTGCTTAGAATTATCTTTTTAAATATTCTTATAACTTTTGATGGATTTACTATTTATACTTTCAGGACAAGGAAATGTACAGAGGAAGCTTCAGGCATCAAAGTATTTATCTGATCAAGTGTACTAAAAACAATCAACATTCTCTTCAAATCCGGTAACAACCACACTACCATAACAGGCTTCGGACAGACTTCAGGACCACTCAGGGAGCTGTACCGTCTGTTAGTTATTACTGACAAACTGGGCATTTTACATATGTCTAAAGTTATACTAAAATTATATTTGAAAGCTTGAAAGCCATATAGAGCTTAGCTTTATATCAAATGTAATTTATATCAAATACAGATTGACTAAGAATTATTTCATAAATGTGCAGCAACTATAATATAGTAGTTAAAAGCACAGACTGGAACTGACCAGCCTGAATTTGAACTTGAGATCAGCTATTTACTATATCATTCCCTTGAGCAAATTACTGAACCTCCCCATGCCTCAGTTTCCCCAATTAGAACACAACAATGAAAACAAGACCTACCTCATAGGGTTTTTACAAGGATTCAATATATTAATTCCTGTAAAGAACTTAATGCCTGGCTCACAGTAAAGGCTCATTAAATGTTTGCTATATATATTTTTTAGGAAAGGCAATATAAATGAGCAAAATTAATCTAAGAAAGGAGAGTCATAAATGATGACTCGGCACCCATCATGAGCCAGGTCTTTGTTGGCTTTTTACACAAATCACCACATCTGGTTTTCACAATAATCCTGTAGAAAATAATAAACCTAGCTATTATGTGGTGGTCAAGATCAAGACCTAGTAAATTCAGGCAACTTAGGTGCAGATACAAAATTACCATACAAGAAGCCAAGACTGGGATCCCCCTTTCTGGCTTCCTGACTTTACACAACACTTCCTAATGGTCATCAACCCCTTTGTATGAAATTTTCAATTGCCTAATTTTAGAATCCTAGCATTTTACAGCTGGAATAAACCTCAGATACAATTTAGTAAAAGTCATCTTTTTTCAAAATAGGAGACCGAAGCTCAGTTTGATTTATCTGAGGCCCTGTAATTATCCTATTTTTTCTCCAGCTATCAATATATGTATCATCATCTTTGAATATAAAAAACACTCCCTTGGCCATTAGACAGCAATTTGAATACGCACATAGGCCATGATAATTGGAGAATGAAATGGACCAGCCACTAGGGAAAGTCTGAGCCAAGTTCTGAGACTGAGATAAAAGGAAGAGATTTGCTGATAATTTAGGGCTGTGCCAAAGGAGGTGGTTAAGTTTCACCAGGAGAGGAAATGAAGACAGAGAGAAAGAGGTGGTGTTGATGTGTGAAAGGAACTGACAGATTTTCCACACCTTCTTTTAAAGTAATTATAATCCCTTCTATTTCCTGTATCTTCACCAGCTTCCTCCACTCTCCCTTTGTGATAAATGTGATCTAAGTTTCTCTAGGTGGGAGGGAACATAAATAGCCTGCCTGGATAAGTCTTGCCTGGAAGTTGGCGCTTCCTTTCTCTCTTGTCTTCTTCAAGAAATTTGACCACTCAGTATCATTTCTTTCTCACATCCCTTAAATTTCTCAGCCCACAGCAATTTTTCCCTTTTCGCCAGTCCATAGGAACAAATCTTGCTCCGAAATTAACAATCATGTCATATTTTTCATTTGCTTTCTTTTCCCTCCATCAAATATCACCACTGACTCCTTCCTCCTTTATCACTTATCCTTTTCTGTTATAATTTTTTTCTTGGTTCCCTCCTTTTTTATCTCGGTATCCTTTTCCTATTTAGTCAGTTTCCCAAGGCTTATTTTTCTGCCTTCTGCTCTCAGTCTGCATGCCTAACTGGTGTGATCTCTATCATTTTTTTTTTATTCAACTGTATCTTAACCTTTGCAGTCTCAGGTTCTACTATTCCACATGTGAATCTAGGTTCTAGCCATACTGGTCTTCCATGTTCTTTCAGAACTGCATATCTCTGTTCACAATATTCCTTTTATTTAAGTGTTGTTTTCTTCTCCTTCTTCAACTTCCTTCCCTCCCACGCCCCCCTATCTGTAGTGTATATTAACAATCTCCTTAACTGAATGCCTGTAACACAACCATCTTCTACTTCTTCTGAGCTCTCCAGTCTCCACATCACCTAGCAAATTCTCTTGTAATTGTACTTCTCCTCTGGTAGAGCATGCTCTTCAAAGACACGTCCTTGAAACAGATCACTCATCTTCGTAGCTCACATGATTGGCATGGAACCAGCATTCAGCAGATCCTTCCACAATGAATGTTTGATCAGTGAACAATTTGGAGTTATGGTATAACAGCTGACACTGGTATTTAGAGAGTCCACAGAGCACTGAGCCCAGGCGAAGGTGGCTGGAAAAGGGATTTGTGGCTGAGGGTCTCACAGAGGTCAGAGAACCCTGAGACATGAGGAATTCAGGTCTGGCAGAAAGACTGGGGCCAAAAGTCTCCTTCAGCCCAGAGGATGAAAACACTAGGCTCTTCCAACAAGATTTTTTTCAACAAGGAGAGCAAGAAGTAGAAGAGATTAGGATTTCTGGGGACTTCTACTTTTCAAACGCCATTTGTAAAACTTAATAGCCTTCATCATGTTTTATGTTCATGAACCTTTTAAGAAGGTTTCTTAACAGATACCACTGATAACATGCTATTAAGAGATTTTATAAGAGGGCACAGGGAGGGCTGCCTTGCTGCTGCATATGCAGATACTTCCTGGCTGGGATATATGTTACACGAACTGGGATAGTTTCCAAAACAATGACTCAGATGTGCTGTCACAAATGTGCCCTATACACTCAAATAGGTGTACAGAAATGTGTGCAGCTGGTTACTCCATTTACAAATGAGAGATCATTTTCATTCGGGAACACAGACCTCCTCTAAGGGAGTAAAAGAGTTAAAGAAGAATAAAAGTCAATGATGCTAATAACAGTGAAACATTTTATAAGGTTCCAAGACATCATAAAACCAATTTAATAAACAAGTCTCTCTTTTTTAAAGCCCATACAATAATAAAGAAAATTAATATCCTGTTCAAATCAATGAAATATCAACTTAAATGGGGTTTTGAGTTCTAGTTTGGAACCTGATTAAAGTGATCTTGAAATGTTTCAAAATTAAATTTGTCTTAAAATTCCAAAATCAAAATTGTTCAAATCTAGCTCATTTTTATCTTCCTTTCAACGTCACCAATGACTGGTACCAATTAAAAAAATGGCCAGAGCCCTATGCATAGGCCTTAAAACATGCACCAAAATGACTATAGTGGCCTGTGTGGTAACATTTAGACTTGACAAATGACATGTGGGGTGATTTTGTTTACTTTGAGCAGATTCTATTACTCACTACACAAATGCCAAACAAACATATAAACAATGCAGATGAGACAATGTACAACATAATTAGAAAAGACACCAACTGTGCACAGATGGTCACACACATAAAGGAACAGCATCTAAATGTTGTCACACTTCAGAAGGCATTCATCTACTTATGGGAATAGTTAAAGAAATTGAAGAGGACAAGTTTAGCAAAGATGACTTAGGGCAAAGAAGAAAACCATTTTCACATAATTGAACATCTGTCATGGGTAAATCCTACCTCTACAACCAGGCAAGTGAGGCCCCTGTTCTGGGCCCCATGTCCCAGAATGTCACATGCTGGGAGTACCTTCTTTGAAATCATTAACATCCCTCTCTGATGTCTGGACCTACCAGGATCTACAGTGCTATATACAGTCCAAACCCAGAACCCTGACCAGAACCTCTTCAAATCCATTCCTATTTCTTCTGTTTGGGGCCCTCTCCAATACTTTATCCCACGTGTGGGTCAACCAGATGCTCTGATGTGCTTAAAGACTCACATGTGTCTGAGGACTGGTGACCTAGTCTTAGTTTCAGAAGAGTATCCTGACACAGGATACTTTCCATTGGCCAGTGCAATATTTATTTCAGAGGACTGCACCAGGTTAGGCTGCAAAACTGGAGCTTATATAACTGATACTTGAGTGATGTTCATGCAGGTTAGACAGAGGGTGAGTTCAGGGTTCTGCTCAACCAATGGTCCACCACCGGTCTTCGGGTTTGAGCTCAAGTGGGCTCATGCATCAGCTTTTACCTGCCCATGTTCCAGCAAAGGTGATGCTGCTGGACTATGGTACTGGAAGGCAGCAGGGGTAGCAGCAGGCACTTTTTATCCTATGGGCTCCTTACCCAAAGATACCAGGGGCATACCTTCCTCTTTGCAGGCTGCATCTAACAGGGAGGGAGGTCTGTGGTGGTAGTGATGTCTGTTCCCTCCTTGAAGGTCTTTTGATACTATTTTTCTCTAATGCCAGTAGGCTCTTCCGATCAATGTTCTCTCCTGCTTCCTATTCACAAGATGATGTCATGCTTCCCCTGTCTGGTTCTAAGATGTAGGGTCAAGGGACAGATATTCATTCCATGAATAGGACCACTATTCCTTAAATGTTATCTTCCCAAGGACCCCACATCTCCTCTTACTAGTAGCAGTGTGTAGAAGAGTACAGTTCACATTTAAAGAGATCACATTCTAGGAATGTGGTGATTATGGCTTAAAGAGTCCAAGAAAAGATATGGTTGGAAGATGTGTTATTTTATTTCATGCTCTAAAATTCTGAATGGGAAATTTAACATGACTAGAAAACAAATTGTGGTTCACATTTCCCTCCAAATTCTGAATAATAAATGTCCATTTGTGGTTATAATTGTGCAAAGACAAACCTCCAGAGAGCCACCAGAAGGTGGTATTCAAGGGTGGCTCCACTGGGTGCAGAGAGCATTGCTACCTTTTACTCACAGTGGAAAAAAATCAATTATCCACAAATTATGCATTTCACAAGAAGACTGTGAAAAGATGGGAGGCATTTTTTAATGTGCTTTTATTGGTGCATTGTAATCTCACATCACAATGAATATCTATTTGATGTTAACATACATGCACACAGCTCTTAGTGTCCCCCCGCCTCCCCCCACCCATATGAAGTACCGAGAATGATGTTGGTTTATTCTCACATGTACATATTGTTTATGACAGTAATTCCATTGATTCACTTCTTTCTTGCCCTTCCACTTCCCTTGTACCACTTTCCTTGCCCCACTGAGGGTTCTCCATTATCAACCGGAGTCCCTTGTGTGCCCCCACTACTCCCTAGGTTGCACATATTAATGAATACATATGTACCTTCTTTTTTTGTGATTGACTGATCTCCCTTAACATAATGTTTTCCAGATCCTTCCACTTTCTTGCAAATGATGTTATTTTGTTCTTCTTTATTGCTGAGTAGAATTCCATTGTGTGTATTTCACACAATTTTGTAATCCACTCATCTGTTGATGGACACCTAGGTTGGTTCCATAATTTGGCCACTGTGCTACTATGAACATGGGTATGCATATATTACTGTAGTTTTCTGGTTTCAATCCCTTTGGTATGATACCCAGTAGTAGTATAGCCGAGGGAGGAAGAATTCAACTGACTAAAACGAAATTTGTAACCATTATCCCTGTTCAAAAGGGAACAGTCATGTTTTGGATATTTTCCTTCAGAGAGTTCAAGCAATACTGAACAAATGTCAAGAATGTTGGCAGATGATGGCTGCACCATGTGGCACATGGAAACAGATTAGCTTTAAGGGGCTGCTAAATTATACCAGTCTTAGATCTTACCTCCTTTGGTGAGAGACTGAAATTCCCAAAGTGGTTTTCTATGTAACTCCAGGTTTCCATAAGGCATCGCTGTGGATTTCGTAACATAAGAGCATAAAACTCACAGAGATTAATGAATTTAAAATGTTAATATTTAAAATGTTAATCAGCTGGCAATTTTGAAAAATTACACTTGAAATATAATTTTTAAAATCTTATAAGATGCCGGGTGTGGTGGCACATGCCTGTAATTCTAGTACTTGGGAGGCTGAGACAAGAGGATCTCAAGTTCAAAGCCAGCCCCAGTAACTTAGTGAGACCTTCTGCAACTTAGCAAGACCCTGTTTCAAAATAAAAAATTAAATAGGGCTGGGGGAGTAGCTCAGAGGCAGAATGCCCCTGGGCTCAATTCCCAGTACCACAAAACAAAAACCAAGTCTTGTAAGATTGCCGTTCTTCCATTCTTCTGTTATGCTGACTAAACTGCATGGTTTTGTGCAATGACTACCAGTGGACCAACTGCAGTTAAAGTGGGAAAACAGGCAGTGTGACTTGTACACTTGGTTTATTCTATTTCTTTCACTCTTCTCTCCCATCGACCTTTCAATTACCTTACCACTTTCATGCAATTCAACCACTTTACAGGCAAAAGTATTCTGGGAAAAACAAAGAATAATAATAATAAACCTAAAATATTTTCAATATGTTTCTTCTGATTTTTAGTTATGCTTTAAGTTAATTTAAATTTTAGTGGCATAGTTACTAAAGGTGCCACTACATATTGCTTTTTTACGCAACAACCTAGCAGAGAATGTGGAGTAAAGGAGAGGAAGGCTGAAAACATGAACATGGAAGGCATTGTTCAACTATCATTAGGGTTCACTTTAGAGGACGATCTATAGATATGCTATATCTATAGATATAGATATCGACTCTCCTGAGTCTAGTATAGAGCCAATATATCCTTTATGACAATAGTAACCAATCATGACAGGGTCCCCTGTTACCTCTGACGTGTAGAGGGTCAGTCCTGGCTCAGATGTGCAGCACCTCAGCAGTATTCTCCTATGGTCCCATGGTCCACCTCCAGGGTATGTTCAGAATGACCGACTGTTTTCTTCTATGACTTCTGTGCATTGGGAGCTATTCTTCCAGGCCTCCCCCTAATGTTATATGGATATGCAGCTGGGGCTACTGTTCCATCTTCCCCACTTTTTCCTGATTCATTATCAGGCCTAAGACTTGGATCCTTCTGAGATGAGGCTCCTACTATGAAGTGACTCCAATAATGGGGATCCAAAATCCCACACACTTTATGTGAAGAGCTTTCTGTGGAATAGCACTTTGCTTCTCATAAGCTCCCCCTCTCTGCCCTGTCCTGCCAAACACCTGCCACCTGTGGGATGCCTGTACCTTCTGCTAATGCGCTCTGTCAAAAAAACTTGCAAAGACATAACTTGTAACCTGGCTTACTAGAGAAGCCACAGAACCGATGGGGATGATACTATCTCTTCTCATCTTGGAGTTTCTTCCATTTCTACCAATCCCAAGAACACTGACTTGAAACCTGGGGTGAACTTAATGCCCCAGCTGGAGGCAGAGCAGTAGTAGGGTGGTTTTGCTTTTTCTTTAAAAGTGATCAGAGCTTAATATTATTTCACTTTATTTTCTAAAATTCCAGTCCTCTGGCAAAATGCTGTAACTAAAAACGTATTATGGTCCTGCCTCCTAGTACTCATAATCGCCCAAATCAGTTGAGCTAGGTAGACATTCTGATGCCCTAATAACCCAGGGCTATAATCATCTATCACCCACCCCCTCTGCTGCCCTGGATGCACAATGAAGCCTTCCCTATAACTCAACTCTGAACAAAAAGTCACATCGTAAGCCTTACATGATTAATAATGTTTCTTTTGCTTTATACCAAGAATGTCATCTAAAATAGAGTTATTTTTCAATGCAACTTCTTCATAATGATGGCTTTGAAGTTCTACTTACTGACAGCTACAGTTATATTAAAAATACGGCTGCAGACGCCTTTTCAAACTATCCCACTGCTGTTAATACAAGTGACACTAAACAACAGCCAAAATCAACAGTGAAGGCTTAGGGATGCTAATGCGGGTTAACATTTCACTTTGAAATTCACATGTATGGCAAGAAACCCTGTCTCCAAAGAAAACTTGCCTGCTGCTCTGTGGTTCCCCAGAACCTGGTCTCCCCATTTGTATTCCATTTAGTGCTGTGGTACCAAGGCCAAAATTTTTTACTTAGCCTAAAAATGATCTCCACCTGAATGTGTAGCTAAAATCCCAACAAACGGAAAATTACTTTGGATTATGATTCAAAGGCTACTTTCTGTTTTTAAAAACATGGCTACTCAGTGACTTAAAAGACACTGTTTTCCTTACATACATGGATATTTTCTGTCATATCTAGATTCGACATTGAGTCAAAACAAGATACAAAATACTAAACATATTCTATCTCTGATATTCTGTCAGAGATATTCTGATACTGGCAATGTTCAAAAGCTTAGGTATTCACATCATCAGTAAAAAGATTCTAGCTCCCTGAGATATATAACTGACCCTAGGAAAAAAGCATATTTTCTTTATTCTATAGAAAGAATCACTCTTGAGATATCTGCTATAAGCAGAAATCCACTGCATACTGAATCATAACTTCAACCAGGAGTTATGTGGCAGACTTTCAGAATGCACTGGTAATGGCAGACCAAATACTTTACCAGGAAAAAGTCATTGATTCCTTTGGAATCAAACTGGAGTGTAACCCAGAAATATTTTTAAAAATCAGAATGTATTCAGCAACAAAGAACTCTATTTTAATTCTTGCACATTTGTTAGTAGAGCACTGAATACCCACGACATGGCTAATAGACATGTGTTCATTTGAATAAACATGGAAGATAAGCAAAATGATGGAAATTAATCCATTTAGAACATACTTCTCAGGTTAACTTCACCTACATTGGGTGAAGGGAATAGTTTTATTTGACAAGTTATCTAAGAGACAGAGGACCATATTTATAATTTCACATTTACTTCAATTAACCTTGTTTCATTACCAATCAGATAAAGTCCATTTTTTTTAATGTGTGTAGTTACTGGGGAGTGAACTCCAGGAGCATTCCAGCTCTGAGCTACACCCCCAACCATATTTTACTTTTTATTTTGAAACAGGGTCTTGCTAATAACTTCGAACCTGTGATCCTCCTGTCTCAGTCTCAAAAGTACTAGGATTATAGGTGTGTGCCACCATGCCCAGCTTGGATAAAGTCCAATTGATAGCCTCTTGGGATTTTAAACCTGTAGGCCCTACATGTATTTCTAAGTCAGTCAAAACATAAGAAAGATCTAAGATTGCCAGCTCCACCATTTTAAGCTATGTGAATGTAAGTAAATTTTGTAACCCTTCTGGACTCCACTTTTAACCATTTTTCATTTTTTAAGAAGACATAACTACCATTTGTAAAGCAACTATTATGATGCTAACACAGGTGGCTCTTCATAAATATTAGTTATAATAAGCCTTCCTACTAATCAAAAATTAAAATTAAAATGATGAAACACTGCTTTTGTCTATTAATCTTGAAAAAACAACAAGACAGCAGTGGATTCAACCATAGTGAAAAAATATCCTCATATATTGGAATGGCACATTAGACTGGAATTAAGCTGCCCAATATGGCCACTACTAGCCACAAGTGGCATGTCATCATGTGGAACGTGACCACTCCAAACTGAGATATGTCAGGTGTATAAATACAAACCTGATTTCAAGGTATTAGTATGAAGATGTTTTGGGCTAGAGATGTAGCTTAGTGGTAGAGTGCTTGCCTAGCATATACAAGGCCCTGAGTTCAATCCCCAGTGCCATACATACAAACAAACAATAAACTACTTCATTCACAGTTTTTTTTTTTTTTACTGAGAGTATAGTGAAATGACACTTTGACATAAATGAAAAATCTTATCCTCCTAAAAAAACCATTAGATCCTTAAATTTTTCAAATAGTGAGAAATTTTCTAACTTCCTTGCTATGGAATTCATTACTATGTTTTAAAAGTGCTATTTGATGTTTTTTCTTATTTTTAACATGGAAAAAACAATTTACAACTCTCCTTAGCCCATAGTTTACATTTCAAATATGCCAATTTCTGCTTATTCCTAAAGGAATTTTTAAAAGAAATAATTTTAAAAGTTATTATCATGTACATTTTGCAGTTCTTTTTATTGTCAGCATTCTCTACCAACTTAGACTGTATATAACTGGTTAGTGAGTTGGAATAAAAATGCATACTTTAAATAATTATGTGTTAGCAACTTTTCTGACAAGTTTTAGGTATAGAGCAATAAACAGAAGATAAGGAGCCCCTGTTCAGTTTTCTCTGAGTAATTAATTAAAAATTCCATTTATTTAGTCATCATTTATTAAGAACCCACTATGAGTCAGGTACCATTATAGGTGTTAAAATGTCCATTCAAGAAAATAGTCTATTTTTATGGGGTTCACTTTCTAAAGGGAGAATAAATCATAGGCTAGTAAACACACACACAGCCGGGCGTGGTGGCGCACGCTTGTAATCCTAGTACTTGGGAGGCAGAGACCGGAGGATCCGGGTTCGCGGCCAGCCTCAGCTACTTAGTGAGGCCCTCCGCAACTTAGTGAGACCTGGTTTCAAAATAAAGTATAAAAAATAGGGCCAGGGGTGTAGCCCCTGGGTTCCATCCCCGGTACCGCAAAACACACACACACACACACACACACACACACACACACACACACATCAGAGGATTAAAACCAAAATATAAAAAACATGACAAGTTATGAGAATAGAGAGTGATGTGCGAGTTGATATCTTGAACAGAAGGGTCACAGACCTCTGTGATAAGATGACAATTTGGGCAGAATAAAATAAGACAAGCTTTAGAGACATTTTAAGAAAGAACATTCTAGGGGGAGTGGGAACGGCAAAGGCCCTGAGCTTGAGGGGTGTGCAGTGTGTGTGAGATCATCAAGAGGCACATGTTGCTCCTCAGTTGGAGCCAAGTAAGTGAGGGCAGGAGCCATGGGATCGGATCATCTGGAGTTTGTAGGACACAAGGAAGGATCTGTTTTAATTCCAAGTGAAATGAGAAGTCTTAGAGGGATTTGATCAGAGTGACACAAAATGTGACTCACATGAGGATGTATAATGCACCAAGCATTGCACAAAATGACTCACATTATTTTGTGCAATTTAATCCCAGAGGTTCTAATATCTCCAATATTGAGAAAACTAAAGATCAAGAGGATAAATAAACTGACTCAAAAATCATATAATGAATAAATCATAGAGGTAGAAATCCCATCCTCTTACATGAAAATTCCAAGTAATTTGAAATTTGGCATCATAGAAGGTGAGTGAAGAGAGTTTCAAAGAAAACAGTATGAAACTTACTCAATATGTATTAGAAATACCAGGAGTGCAAGAATTAAGAATGCCAATAGCATTTTCCTTCGGTATATAATCCTTTATATTAAAGTTTATACACATATAATAGATCTCAATATATGTTTAAGGGATGAATGAATAATATTGTATAATTAAAAACCAAGTGTGGTAATATGTACCTATAATCCCCAGTACTTGGGAGATGGAGATAGGAGGATCACAAGTTAGGCCAGCCTCAGCAATTTAGCAAGATCCTCAGCAACTTAGCGAGACTCTGTTTCAAAATTAAAAAATAAAAAGGGCTGAGGGTGTAGCTCAGAGGCAAAATGATCCTGGGTTTAATCCCCAGTATCCCTCCAAATTTGTATAATCAAAGAGAAGAAATCACATTTCATGTGTAAAAACAGTGATATAAAAAAACTGTGGTATGTAGTCCACAGTCTAAACATAGTACCACCACTGCTACCAGGCCCACTGCTGCAGAAAGACTGAGTTTTCCAATCACATTATCTTCAGGCTTTGCCATGTGACTTACATTGGCTGAAGAAATGTGAGTGGAAGACACGTAAGACATGTCTCCTCTGAGCAGAAGCTCTAAGAACCAACGAGCGAGCGGTTTCACAACTTTTCTGTTTCCATCTGCCATGACCTTGGCATGCTCTTTATATGGGGTGTTCCTCAGCTTACGTCTCAGGATAAAGAGGACATTAAAGCGATCCTCAAACAATATTTAATATCAGCAAGAAATAAGGCTTTGATTTAAGGAGTTGTTCCTGCAGCATAACCTAGCAAAACCTACCTGATAGAGATAAAAGGTGAAAGTTGAATAAGTTGAAAACTAGGAGGTTTTGATCTTATGGAAGTAGTAACTCAAATCTTATGCTAAGAGTGAATTTAGGAATTTTTAGAAAGTTGAATGATTAAGAAAAATCCTTTTAGGAATGTGATAAATATACATATATACAAATAATTTTTAAATGGTCAGGAACAGTCAAATAGACCAGTTAAAAGGTACAACCTAAATATAAATGGCTAGCATCTGTGGATATTGTATATCTCAGAGGTTTGCAAAGTACATCTATATTTTTAGGATGTACTTTCAATAAAGAAAATAAAAATAATTCAGTATAGTCAGAATATTTTCAGCAATTACTAAAATATTCAAAGGAAAATCAACCAGGAATTTCTA
Source organism: Glis glis (assembly GCA_004027185.1). NCBI lineage: Eukaryota > Metazoa > Chordata > Mammalia > Rodentia > Gliridae > Glis > Glis glis. Next base: position 18,522 of record PVJS01003786.1, on the reverse strand, counting down.
CATAATCTGTGGCCACCAAATACAGAGTTATAGATATTTCTTTTTTATATGACATTCCAGGCTCATAAACTACCCAGGTCCTGAAAGAGCTTACCTTATTGCAATCACTGAATGTAGCCAGGTAATAGCTAAGGTGATCTAGACATTTCCAAGCACACCTTGACTCTCATGTCCTGAGTAGGACAACACACTGGATACAGAAATAAAAATAAATTCTCCTGGATGATGGGAGAAAGAATTGAAATTTTAAAAGAAAGTTTGACAGTTAAATCAGTATAAACAGCAAAATCCATCTGAGCCAGAATTCTGAGAGTGCAGTCATTCCTATGATTTTCAAATTTATACAACTAAATTTTATTCCCATCAGCCCTTGTTTTTAATCATATTGTTAATAATAAAATGCACAATGCATTAAAACTATTTGATGACAGTCTTTGTGCATAATTTTTCACAAAGTCCTCACTTCTAGGAGGAGAATACTTTTATTACATTTATTTTTATTTTTTGGTGGGCCTGGAGATTGAATCCAGGGGCATTCTACCTCTGAGCTACTCCCCCGGTCCCATTTTTTATTCTTTATTTTGAAACAGGGTCTTGCTAAGTTGCGGAGGGCCTCACTAAGTAGCTGAGGCTGGCCACGAACCTGTGATCCTCCTGTCTCAGCCTCCCAAGTACTGGGATTACAAGCGTGCGCCACCACACCCAGCTTTACCTTTATTTTTTAGAAAGAACAAAATAAGGGTGGAAAGGTAAGTATAATTTGTACCTGTTAAATTATAATACAAGGATTTAAAAGCTGACATTTCTTTGCCTAAGACCAAGTTAGTATTTCAGCTCTTTCCAGGGATTTCCTATGGCATACAGTTTTTAAAGCAATTTATCTCTAAATATTTCTTAAAATTGTTTAAAATTAGAACATCAAAAATTAAATTTTGACATTATTTTAACTATTAATGTTTTAACCAATATTTTCTCTAAAAGGGGAATTTTACCCCCATCAATTTAATCAGAGAGTTTTGTGTACCTTAAATCCTCAGCACACTTGGGTATAGTGTATCTATGCATGAGCAAAGAGGTCAAAGAACCTGTGTCCTCTGTGAAGTTAAAGTCCTGTATTTCCTTTATATCATAGAACAGTATTATTAAGAAAACATAAACTGGAAATTATTAATTGTGGTATAAGAGATCTACATCCAATTTCAGAAGTAGGCTATTAGGTGAAAAGACTATAAGTTTCAGGAAAAAAGAAAATACTAGGATGGTGAGATTCCTGTATCTATGAAAAACCTACCTGTAGGCTTAGCTTCATACCTCACTGAGAAAAGAAAGAATATTAAATTATCAGGGCTTTTTTGTATTTTTTAATTTAGGAAAGAAACTTTCTCTGACATTGCTAAAGTTATTCACAATATCATATTTAAAACTTTTGATCAAATACTCTCTACTCGTGCCAACAATTATAAGTTCGTTTTCTTCTTTCACTGATCACTACCTGACTACATTTTGGGTTTTAGCGTAAAATCAGGAGCAAAATAATAGTATTATAAGGAACATGACTCTGGCAACACTTCTGTCCCAAGGCAAGGGAAAACAAAACCTCTTAAAATCACTGGTTTCATGAGAAATTCAGGCAGTTTCACATAAACAGCTAAGCCATTGGAAGCACAGCCAAAAGGAACATTAACATTTTCCTAGGATTTTCTCAAAGTCTCACTAATACTAGTCAACAGGGTTGCCATCCTGCCTAGTTCAGTTGCAGCAAGAAACACGAAATTGTGATTATGAAACTTGCTTTCTGTGGCTGTCCAAGTCTTAGTGGGTAAGAATGAGATATTCAATTGAACTCCAAGTCTGGGCTGGTCAGAAAATGAGAGCTACAATTCTATGCTACAAATTGAGAATATGGAAGAAAAAGACAAGATAAAGTAGTCTTGGAAGAACAACAATGGTCGCTATAGTAACCCAGTGAGGGGAAATGGCAATAGCAATAGTTTGTATTGGAGCATAGCTTTAAAAGAAAATTTTAAAAGAAATTTCACATCTACTGTTACCCTTTCCTCATGGGAGCATAGATGATTAAGCCAACGTGTAACTCAATTAATCTCTGGACACTGGTTCCAAGTGACTGGGGTATTCATATTCCTAATTCTATGTTAACATCAGCATGGAGAGAGTGGAAGACCTGAGAGCAAAGGGCCAAAATAGGCCCTCTAAATGGAGGAAGCTGAAAGGAAATTATGGTGATATGAAATTGGGATCTCTATAATTACTTTGGAGATGCTCATTCAAATATATTTATAAACCAATTCCATTAACAACCCTAATTAATAATTTTAAATTATTGTTACTGAAGCAAAGTCAGGTATCTCTAGACTACTACACCCCCAATATGTCAAGATTCAAAATAACATGAGTCAATTATATGATCTTTGGAGGCATTGAAAGTGTCAGCCTGACTAATGTGAAGAAATTTGAATCTTTGTTAGTGAATCACCAATGGAATGACAAAATATCTTTCATTCAGTTCTTCTTGGAATATATTTCAATGATTATTTCAATAAGCACTAGTTGTCTTCATATGTAAAACTCTTTCATGTCAGACTAGAATTTTTTTATATATATAATGTGCACCACCTGTGTGCCATTTCTAAAAAGCGATGAGTTCAGGATTGTAGAACAATAGTGATGGGCCTCCTCCTCTTCGCCTCCCTTTTTTTACTGAACTGTGGCAAAGCATAAAAGAGAATACAATGCTTCATTTTTAATGCTATCATCATTCTCGGTATGACCTAATCAGTAAAAACTGCACAATCAGCAGTAGATCCAGACCTAGGGATTGTCCTTAAAGCGAAAGGGAGAGGAGAAACACGCATATGCAGCCTCCAAGAAGCTGTCGTTAGACTTAGGGATGTTGTTTGCTTTTGGCTACTTCTATGTTGAGCAATTGCTACTGCTCCACGTCTGAATGGTTATCTACTTTGAAAAGAAGCAATTTAGGGAATATTTTAAAAGGAATACTCACTGTGAAAAGCTTTATCATAAGCTTCAGTTGGAAAAAAATTATGATGTGTCTACAAAGAGTAAGGCAGAGTGCTCATACGAATGGTAAGTAGTTTTCTACACTGCAAAAGTTCTGGACACTCAATAAATATGAATAAATGGATTGATCTGACAGAAAGAGGTTGGTAGGAATTCATTTTTACTTTGTATGTGTTTTTAATTCCTGGCTTCACGTAGCTCTTACAGAAGACAGTTTGAAAATTTTCTAAAATATGGATGAACTGAGCTTACAAGACTCAGATTGTTCATCAAATACGATTGAAAGGTGCCCATCTTAGAGGGTTATTAGCCTCTGTGGGTCACAAGATTGCCATTCAGTTTGCCAAATACATACAATTTCATGGGTTTAATGAGTTAGAGTAAAGTGGTAGTGAACCCAAAAAGCCCAAAGCCAACTCTTTCAAAGACCTTAATCCGCACCAAGGAGGAATGTAATTGAATGTGCATTCAGTTTTGAGAAATGAGAAGGAGGAGGATGGTATCCTGTGCCTGACACTGTACTAAGTCGTTTATTTAATACTTATAAGAACTCTATGAAATCAAGATTTTAAAAATCTCCGATTACAATAGCGAAAACAAACTCTTAATGGGGCTAAATATTTTACTTAGGCATATAAGTGGTAGAGCCATGATTCAAGCCCAGGCAGTCTGGTTCTACATCCTATACCTTACTGACTCAGTACTATAGGATTGCAGCAGTGAAAATCCCTTGAGCCTGAGGCTGGCGTCTGCCCCAACTTGCTCTGCATTTCATTAAACTGAGACATTTTGATGTGTTTTTATCTGTTTTTACCTATAAACTAGGAAAAAATGAACTCTTGGCTAGATTTTGGGGGAAGAAGTGCCAACCCTGAATTTGTGGGTACTGGCACATTCAGGTAGTAGTTCTGTCCCTATAAGTGAAACACAAACATCCTGTCTATATATTCCTTTAAAAAATGTCAAGCCAATAGCTTCCTCCCCAGCTTCCATGTCAAAATGGAGTATGTTTCATGTTTTACACCAAAGAGAAGATCCGTGCCAAGTTTAAATTAAGAACAAAAGTCAAAGTAATGGTGTATCAGTTGTGGGTTTGGCAATGGCCAGAAAAGATAGCCTCAAAGAAAACTCATACCTTTTATGGAAACCAAATATAAACCGCAATTGGCACACAGAAAACTGCACAGACAAACAAAACTGCTGGATAAACAAATCAAAATTACATAGGAAGCTGACACCCATTCTTTACAGTGGAAAACCAAAGATAAAAATGAGTCACAAATTTCATATTCTTGGAAAGGATAAATGCTCACCCATCTGGTAATATGTTTTAAAAAATATTTCCCTGAAGATGTCTAATATTTCCAATATTTTCTTAAATAACAAACTAAGAATAACTTCAATGTGTTAATGTCACAGAACAACTGAGTATAAACTCAGTTATGCAAAAAAAAGGTCAGTTGAACAATGTGTGATTTGTACTGTGTAATTTAAGAATACAAAATGCGTTCCAGAGTCAGATATTACTAGATTATAAAACAGTAGTAATGCAGATATATGTGTATGTGTCTTGGTAGGTATGGGTGTGTGGTTAGAGGAGAAAAATAAGGGTCCTTTCAAAGATGGTTCTATGCAAGGATTTTTGTTGTTGGTTTTCTGTTTGTTTTGGGGGTTTTTGTTTTGTTTTGCTTTGGTTTTCTGCAGTACCAGGGATTGAACTCAGGACCTTACAAGTTCTAGGCAAGTGCCCTACCACTGAGCTACATCTCCAGCCATTTTTATGTTTTTATTTCAAGATAGGATTTCACTAAGTTGCTTAGGCTGGTCTTGAACTTGCAATCTTCCTGACTTGGGTGCCCCCTGAGTAATTGGGATTATAGGTGTGCCCCACCATGCCTGGCTTATGCAAGATATTTTTGAAGTAGAGAGGCTCCTAAGAGCGGGGTCTATTTTGTCTCGTTTGTAATAGAGTGCCTTTATGCAGATCTTGCATTGACCAACACCAAGCTAAATTTTCATGTGCTTAACATATAAAGAAATAATAAACTATTTGTTCAGATGAGGAACAACTTTATCTTTGTGAAACTATACATAACAGAACTCTTTAGCCCATCTACCCTGAAATAAAGGAAAAAGAAAAAGAGAAAATTTTCACAATCAGTTGTAGGATTGTAGGAACCCATTGCAAATAAAAAAGAGAAGTCATGTAGTTGGCTATTTACTCAAAATAGTTGGCTACTTTACTCGGCCTATTTACTTTGTGCCCTGATTCTCTCATCCATCACAAAGAGACTTTCATCTTTTCATCATCAGCAACATATCTTCTGGCATTCTGGGTTCAATGCTAAGTGAACTAGTTTAAAAAAACTGTAATTGTCTTGGTTCATAAAAACTTTCAAAGTAGATTCACTATTGCTTCTTGGGAGTGTTGTATTCTGTATTCTTCACTCGTTTGTTTCTTACCTGAATTGGATTAAATGAATGTGAAACTATTTCTGACCCTCCCTTTTTAATGCTGACTGTGTAACTTGTGATATGCTCTACACTACACCTTACACTGTTTGTTTTTGTGGTATGGGAGATTGAACCCAGGGGATACTCTACCTCTGAGTTACACCTCCAGCCCTATCTTATACTTTATTTTGAAAGAGGGTTTCGTTGAGTTGCTGAATGTCTCACTAAATTGCTGAGGCTGGCCTCAAACCTGCAATCCTCCTGTCTCAGCCTCCCAAATTCTCAGATTACAGATGTGTGCCATCATACCCGAATTATATGTTACAATTTTTAAGTCCACTTTATTCTTTAAATGGAGTTCTGAGGTCCATTCCATGTGCTTTTCAAGGCTGAGAAAAGCTAATCAAACATGAGAGCCCCAGTCATACCTCAGTACTTACACAGGTTATCTTTCTTTGTGCCTTCTCATAATTTTCATTTCATTAAAATAATTCTGGCATCTTTGACTTTTAAAAGGAAAAGGGAAGCTGTTCCATTTAATCCTTACTGAATCGAAGAATCCCCTTTACTATATCCCTCTGGCAGTAGCTGCCCATGACTTCCCAGGACAATCTAGTCTATTTCTCCAGGCTTTTTCTTGAAAGAAAAGAATTCTCAGATCAGTACCACTGGCAATTCAACTATCTGAAGAAAAGTGGTCACTCTCCTTTGGGCCCATCTGATATATCAAGCACTCTCTTAAAAAATGGTCTTTGGACACCAGGACATCTCTCTGGATGCAGCCTGAACATCACAAAGCGCAATATGTTCATGACTTCTTTTGATCTTTATTACATTTCTATCATGCCAAAGGTTTTCATTTTTTATTTTTAGCAGCCATTTCATACTGGCGGCTCATATTAAATTTATAGTCATATAAAAAGCCTCAGCCCAACATTTTAAAAAAATATCATTTGCTATCAAGCTGTGTTTCCATAACTTTATAACTGGCCATGTTGATTTTTAAAAATAAGTATTTACATTTAAATGTAATTCCATAGTTGTGATGCAATCCATCAACTCGGCCTATTTACTTTGTGCCCTGATTCTCTCATCCATCACAAAGAGACTTTCATCTTTTCATCATCAGCAACATATCTTCTATGACTTCATCTGAGTGTTGATATTTTTCAACTTTTCTCAATACTTAGCCTAGTCTTCATACATTCTAGGTCTGATTCTTGAAAGTGTCTCAACAGAAGTGTTAGAATTGGGTATTCTCCTCCCACTTACAATTATATGCTCTTCTTTGATGACTTGCTTTCCACTCATTTTAGAAATTTAATTCATAAGAAATTTGTTCCTTCATCATGCTGGCAGTGTTAAAGAATAACTCCTCTTCCCAACAGTTGTGCAAGAAATGGAGGTGAGAGAACTGGTTTAGTTTGGATCTGGAATGTCCCCCAATGGCCCATGTGTTAAAGGCCTGCTCCCAGCCCGCAGAGGTACTGGGAAGTGGCAGAAGCTTTACCAGGTAGAGCCTAGTGGAAGGATGTTAGGACTCTGGTGTGTGCCCTTGAAGGGGATATTAAGGCCCAATCTCCTTTATCTCTCCTTCCTGGCCACCACAAGGTGGACCTCCTCTTCCAATCTGTTCCTGCCACCACTGGCTCAAAGTGTCAGGGCCAAACAACGATGGACTGAAACCTCTGAAATTTTGAGCCAAAATAAATCTTTTATTTTATTAAGTGAATTTATCTCAGGCATTTGTTACAGCAAGAGAAAGCTGACTAACTCAAGACTCTTCCCCCACTTTACTTGGTGGCATGGAAAGTTCATGTTGAGCAATGTGGATGGTTTCTAGCACAGATTTGTATATCACGTTTGTACATATTTACTTTTCCGGCTCTAAGCATTTTTTTGGTACTAGGGATTGAACCCAGGAGCATTCTAACTCCAAGTTATACCCCCAGCCCTTTTTATTTTTTGTTTCAAAATAGGGTCTCACTAGGTTGCTGAGAATCTCGCTAATTGTTGAGGCTGCTATCAAACCTGTGGTGCTCCTTTATCAGCCTTCTAAGTGCAAGAATTACAGGCATGCACCACCACTCCAGCCTTATTGAAGTATAACTGAAAAAGTCCTATACATTTAAGATACACACTGTGATATGATTGTCAAAAATTAGCTTACACATCTGTCACCTCATCTATTTTTTTTTTTTTTGCGGTACCGGGGATTGAACGCAGGGGCGTTCTACCTCCGTGCTAAGCCCCGGCCGGCCCTATTTTTTATACTTTATTTTTGAAACCGGGTCTCACGAAGTTACGGAGGGCCTCACTAAGGAGAGAGAGAGAGAGAGAGAGAGACAGAGAGACAGAGACAGAGAGACAGAGAGACAGAGAGACAGAGAGACAGGGAGAGAGAGCGCTGAGGCTGGCTGCGAACCGGGATCCTCCGGTCTCCGCCTCCCAAAGTACTGGGATTACAAGTGTGCGCCACCACGCCCGGCTCATCCCATCTATTTATCATTTTGTTGGTTTCTTTGTTGTTTTTGTTTTATATGTGTGTGGGTGATTTAAGAGCATTTTTTAGCAAATTCTAAGTGTAAAGTACAGTATTACTAACTACAGTCACCATGCTAGACACTAGATACTCAGAACTAATCCATCTTACAAATGAAAATATTTACCCTTTGACCAGCATCTCCCCATTATCCTCACCACTCCCAGACCTGCAAACACCATTCTACTCTGTTTCAATGAGTCCTGTTTTTTTTTAAGACTCTACATGTAGGATCATGCAGTATTTGTCTTTCTCTAACTTATTTCATTAAGTACAATGCCCCTAAGGTCCATCCATGCTGTTGCAAACAGCAGACTTGCCTCCTTTTTATAGCTGAATAATGTTTCATCGTGTGCATGTGTGTGTGTGTGTGTGTGCACGCACACACATGCACAATACATTCATTCATAGATAGACACTTTGGTTGGATCCTTGTCTTGACTACGTTTATATTAATTTAAAACGCCAATCTTAATCATATCCTCCATCTTGAGAAACTTGACATACTAATTTTTTTCCACATCCAGAACAATAGAAATCTTGGATTTGACAATGGGTAAAGAAAAACACAAATGAATCACGCAAACTGAATGTGGCAATCAGATAGCTCAACTTTCCAGGGACACCACCATGATACTGAGTGGCTGTTGTTATTTTCCATCCTGAATCACAGACTGTCTTTAATTGTACAATTATTAGGGTGAAGTAATAGCACTGGGCACTTCCAACATACTATTCTATGACATAAAAATGAAGCAAATTTAGACTGCTGTTTTTATGTATGCTACTTTCTGATTCCTTTGCAAACACAGCTTTTAAATTTTAAATATATTGTCTTCATCTGACAAGGTATAAGTGGAATTTATCCAATATACTCTTAATTTTTCTCAAGTAAAACTTCACAAAATATAATCAATAAACAGTAATCTATTATATAAGTTTATAATTCAAAAAGTATTTAAAAGAGGGGAGGAGAAGTCTATAACAAATACAGTGAGACACTACTTTCAGGGCATCCAACAATTTGAGGCCACTATCATGTCTGTTAAAGTGTGACTGGATCTGAAAAGTATCCATTTAATTTTTAGATATTTTTTACTTTCAATAATTATTCAGACTAGATGACACTTAGCAGAACTAAGAAGTAGAAACAAACAACTCTGAAAAATGAGTCATATTTTCACCACTCTAAAACATGAGAGTAGCTGAGATGCAGTGTTAAGAAGAGTGCTCCCAGCTGGCTACTGCCCGAAATCTCAGGTCCAAAGACAGACAGATCTCCCTCTTCTCCTTTAGGAATTTTATACTAAACGCATTAAGTCACATTTCAGCAGTACTTCACTGTCCAATTATATCATAGTTTATTTTTTTTCTATTTTCCCAATCCTTTTTTCCCCATTTCTTTCCCCAGATAGACTGACATTTCTTAAAAGACAGATTATTTCTTTAATTTTTACATGTTTTTCAGCATGAAATACACACACACATTCATATATCTGCATCTATATATGAGTATATAGATATACTTAGATAGATTGTAAAAAGCTCTGCAACATCCCACTAGGTCAGAAAGTCCATTCCTATACAGCCTTCATGGCTGCTTGCACTGAACGGACATGTTATCTCCTTTGTATTGATCTCTGATGGGGACTTCACAGTAGTGTTCCTAGGCAACCACCTGTAGTTTTTCACATTAATGCCTTTGTCTATTGTCTAAGGCTGTTTTGAGATGAGAGTTGAATAGTTGTGATCAAGACCCCTAGCTTACCCAGCCAAATGCATTTGATATCTATTGCTATAAGAAATGATTCCAATGCCTAGTATATGACACAGAATTATCTTCAATTAGTGGTAGTGATAGTATAAGCCATACCAGTGAAATGTCTTTTAAAAAACATTTTACTATTGTTATTATCAGTGGCCATCAGGTTACTATCCTTTAATAATGGATCCTAAGTTAAATTCCTGTATTTTGACTATAAGTCTTTGACCAATCTTGTGGGTATGCCTGGATAAAATTCCAGTCTAAGTTTTCATTGTAGAGCCTTATTGACCCTTGTTCCATTTTTCTAGACTAATGTTCAGTCCTTTATTCATTTCAGAATTTTCTGTTGTCCCATTTATTTTTTTAAGTTTATTTTTCATTGTCCTCTGTCAAAGACTACTAGAAAGGCTACAAAGCCATCCTGATTGACTCAAAATGCACAAGTAATCCCACTGAGACCTCACTGTTGCTCAGCAAGCCTTTGATTTCGTCCTAATTGACTCCTTATTGCATTCTCCCCATGGTTGACCCCAAACTCTCCCACTATCATCATATCTCCTTGGTCTTTCTTCCCTACCTCAGTGCCCTCAACTCACTCAAGGCATATTTACTGGGCAGATGACCCTGCCTCTTAACATATAAGGAAGATTATTATACAAGCCTATGACAACTTGCAATGTCCTTCCTCTCTACCTGAAGATCTGCCTGTTTTAATCTTTCATATATTCTTTCATTCAGCTCTACTTTCTAAAGAAAAGTATTTTATCTGTGTTCTTGAGCTTATCTCAATTTTCTCATAAGCAGATCAGCTTCATCAATTGCTCTTTCCTCTTTTATCATTCTCTCTCTCTCTCTCTCTCTCACACACACACACACACACACACACACACACACATCCAAGTAATTCCCAGTTTTCACAAGAACCAAGGAATGGCACCAACTCTTACTGGGACAATAAGAACAGAGAAAGCTTCAGTTGCACCCGGAATAAATGATGGACTACTTACCACTAACAGAGCATTGGTTTTACTTTCTACCTATTTGACAAAAGTCTAAAGGTATTAAAATCAGCAAAAATTACTGCAACACTAGGTTTTAACCAAAAGACAACACCTCGGTTCTAGATTGTTAATTTCTACAATAAAGTAGAGCTGTATTAGCGAGTTCTTCATTAAGTTTATTTAGCAGCATCTCACTATACAAGACAGAGTTACACAATCATTGTTCACCCCTTAAAATGAAAATCTTACACAGAAAGATGGATTTACCTAGTACCAAAAGATATTTTGTGACTTATTTTTGAACCACTGCACAATTTTAAGTTTATATCTTCAAAAAAGACATGAAAACTTCTGGTTTTAAAAGAGAAATTCAAATATTTTATACTTTTTGTTGTTGTTTTGTTTGTTTTGTTTTTGGTACTGGGATTGAGCCCAGCAGTGTTCTACCTCTGCACTAGACCCCCAGCCCTATATTATTTTTTATTTTGAAATGGAGTCTCACTGAATTGGTAAGGTTCTCCCAAAGTTTCTGAGACTGGCCTTGAATCTGTGATCTTCCTATCTCAGCCTCCCAAGCACTGGGATTACAGGTGTGCACCCCCACACCCAGCTATGATATTTAAATATTTTAGATATAAAATACTCTCTCCCAACCTTTTATTAATACACCATTTAAAATACTGAAAATTAAAGAGAAAAAGCTCAAACCACAATCAAAAGCTAAGTATGGCAAAAGCCTACCTAGAAACGTAGAGGAGGCTTTACACTCTACATGCTCCCTGAAATTAGATTTCAGAAAAACAATCAGTCTCCTAGATACTCCTATATACGCTTCAACAGAGAAACCTCTTCCCTGAAAGAAGTTTGCAACACATAAGTCTTCTAATTTCCTCCTAAAGCCCCTTCTTCAGAAACCTAAAGCCTTGAAAAGCCAGACCTAGACAGTCAGTTTTGTGTTATATAGATACCTGTACATTTCATTTACCATATGCCCCTCACTCCAGTCCTGCACATTCTATTTGGAGTCTAAAATCCAAGCAGGAAAAAGGACCAGAAAAAAAAGTATTTCCAGTCTGAGAGTAGTGTCTCCTTTTAAAAAAAATATTAAAAGCTGTCCAATTGTTAGAGAACTACTTGTTGAAAAGTCTTTTCTTAGCCCATTGAAATGCCTTGGCATTCTGCCAAAAATCAATTCCTAATATGTATGTGTATGTGTGTGAATACATCCCTGTATTCGATCTTCCATTTATTTAATCTAACATCTATCTTTTCATCCTATCACACTGTCTTAATAACTAGCTGTATTAAGTCTTAAAATTGGGTAGCATATAGAAATACCTTTCTTCTTTGAAAAAAATACTGCAGCTATCCTAAGTGGTTTGTATTTTCACAGAATTTTTATTGCTACAAACACACAAGTAAAACTAAATCTTTTGGGTATTGTTTTAGATTCATAGATCACTTTGGGTAAAGTGACACTGTAATACTATTAAATCTGACAGTCTATAAACATGTATAACTAAATAATGCTATCCTTTCATCTCAGCTGATCTATCCTTAAATTTTCCACCTCCTCTTCTGATAGTATCCCAATGATACTAAGTAGTGTTTTAAAAAAATACACTTCTAGTTTCTACAGGAAGTAATTTATAAAGATATGGCCATTATCTCATTTTAATTGTAATATTCCTTTTCTGTATTTTATAATTTTTATTGCACTGTAAGCTTATTTTTCTTTTATATATAAGGTTTGATATGTTATTAATAATTTTCATGATATTTGAAATTGTATGGTATGTACTCTTGTGTTTAGCTTCCTTTAAGCATATTTCTCATATCTATGTTGTGTGTATTAATAGCTTGCTCCTTTTTATTGCTGAGTACTATTTCATTCTATAAATGTATCATTTAATCATTTATTGATAAACATTCATGCTATTTCCACTTTCTGGAAACTATGCATACAGTGTCTATGAATATTTGACTACAAGTCTTTGCATGGCAATGGGGTTTTATTTCTACTTGGGTGAATACCTTGGAGTGAATTGCTGTGTCATATAAGAGGCATATGTTTAACTTTTAAAAGATGGTGTAGCGTTTTATGTGACCACCAGCAAAGGCAACATGCTAAGACAAATTAATACAAGGAAGGGCTATAAGGAAACTGAAATTAAAACAACTGAATAAGGAATAAAACTGATCATCCTGTGGCTAATGCCCCAATATAAAGGTCAAATTTTAACATTTTTCTCAAAGTTGAGACAGAAAGAACAAAGAGTTGAAAATTATGCCAAAAGACAATTTGTAGAAAGAATGGATTATTAATGAATATTTTTCATACACTGAGTGAGGAAACCAAAAATAAGAATCTCCAAATTAATTGAAGACGGCATACAATGATGAAAGCAAAGTTGTGTCTGAAGGTCAAAAGAGACTCCTGTCTTCTTAACAAAGGAGAACAAATTAATTAAATGGGATATTACAGCCAGACACATCGTAGGTTTTCTTTTAAGGATCAACTAGTAACAAAAAGCACAAAAGCAGGGGGAAGAAACTAGTTCAAAGAAAAAAGAATGACATTAATTTGTTCTTGTACTCATCTGCAAAGTTAAATTCCTGAAAAAATATTGAGCATGGTTTATAATTTAAAGGCGAAAATTACTGACCATGCCAACCACTTTTATTTGGCCATATATTCATTCATCTATAAAGGTAAAAAAGATATTTTCAGTAAGGCAAACTATTTACCAAACAAACTATTTGAACATGTACTCTAAGTGATGGAGTAACACCTCAGGATTACACAGTCCTGAGTAAGAAAGTGGGGTCATAGAATATTAAGCAGTGAGAAGAGAAACCAGTTAAATAAACTTGCTTGTTATAAATATGGTAAACTTTTTAAAAAAAAGAAATCACTGAACACAACACACAGAAAACTGAATATATATTGAATTGAATATTTATATGTTGAATATACATTGAATTGAATATATATGTTTAATATAAATATATTCAAGTCAATTCAAAGAAAACATACATGGGAGCCATAATTCAGCTCCCAGCATTCTTCACCCATGCTCTACTTCTGACTTCTTCCTACTGGCAAGCCTCCTCTTTTTCAGGACAATCACAGCAGTTTATATTTTTAAAGACTTCTTATTCTCCCATTTATCCTCTTACAAAATGAACCCAAGAAATGAATCCAGTACTCCAGATGTGGTCTTAATGAGAGAATGGAATTTACCAGTGTAATATCATGGGTAAAATAATTTCTTTAACCTTTGTTGATGTATGATAAGTTCTAACTCTGTCATTATTTTATCATTATTACAGTGCTGTTTAACAGTGTTTTGAAACTAACTTGTACTGAAATAATACAACACACACACACATGCACCACCATACACATATTCTTATAGTTTTGTTTTTCTCAACATGAAGTGTTCTCCCACCAATAGGATAAGTGTTTTACTTCTGTAATGTTCTTATCTCTGCCACCTATCATCTCATCACTTTCTAGATTGCTATTTTCTCAGTCTTTAAAGTATTCTCATACTCTTTACCAGTTTTCCACATATTAGAAATACCATATTGAAGCCAGGTGTGGTGGCGCACGCTTGTAATTCCAGTACTTGGGAGGCTGAGACCGGAGGATCCAGGTTCTCGGCCAGCCTCAGCTACTTAGTGAGGCCCTCCACAACTTAGTAAGACCCTGTTTCAAAATAAAGAATAAAAAATAGGGCTGGGGGTGTAGCTGAGAGGTAGAATGTCCCTGGGTTCAATCCCTGGTACTGCAAAAAAGAAAAGAAAAAAAAAGAAAAGAAAAAAAAGAAAAGAAAAGAAAAGAAAAGAAAAGGAAGGGAAGGGAAGGGAAGGAAAGAAGGAAAGGAAAAGAAAAGAAAAGAAAAGAAAAGAAAAGAAAAGAAAAGAAAAGGAAAGGAAAGGAAAGGAAAGGAAAGGAAAGGAAAGGAAAGGAAAGGAAAGGAAAGAAAAGAGGAAAGGAAAGGAAAGGAAAGGAAAGGAAAGGAAAGGAAAGGAAAGGAAAGGAAAAGAAAGGGAGGGAAAGGAAAGGAAAGAAGAAAAGAAAAGAAAAGAAGGAAAGGAAAGGAAAAGAAAAGAAAAGAAAAGAAAAGAAAAGAAAAGAAAAAAGAAAAGAAAAAAGAAAAGAAGAAAAAGACCACATTGAAAAGTAAAATGTCCATGTGGTCAGTGAAGTACCTATCAGCGTTGAATTGAGTGCTACATTGCTTGTTTCTTGTCTCTACACTGGGGTAATAGTTACAATGCAAAAGTTTTAATAAGAAAAATCACATCAAATCTGAGAGTAAAAGGGGACTGAAAAGCAGTTGGCATGTAATAAATGGTAATTATCATTGCTCAGTCCCAGCACTTTAGCAAAATGACAGCTTTTTTTCTCTTTATTGTACTATTCAAGAAATCAGCAAAATTGCTAATTGATAATATGGTTGTGATCATTTTAATTGAAAAAAATCAAAGCTGTAAATTTTCATTGAAAGCAATGTGGGGCATTTGTCTAACTTATATAAATTAGTGTTGAATCAAATTTTATGCTTTGTATTAAAATTTGATGTAAGCAATTTAAGTTTATAATGAAAAAGTTATTCCATGATTCATTGTAATACACTAGGAATATTTGTCTTTCAGACTGAATGTTTAAAGCTCTGTTGAGAACCATAGTGACTCTCTATTTATGAGAGACAATTATCCATTTGGATCTGAATTTTCCATCATCTGACATTACTCCAATTTATTATTACTGTAATTTTCTGGGATCTGAAAAGTCGAGTAGAATAGTTGAGGTTAAAATAAAATCCATTTAGTTCTCACAAACTTATTTTCATATCATTTTAGAATTTGCTGCTAAAGGAACAGTTATGCTTTGGGGTAGATGCAGCTCAAATTGGTAAGATACAATTTTCGCTATGACTGAAGAATATATAATTTAATCAAGTTTTCCAATTAAAAAATGTCTTCCTGTGATCTGGTATAACTTCTCAGTGTCCAGTTAGTCAATGAACATTAATTTTGCTCCTCTTAAACAAGGTAGCATGCTAAATGCTGGAGACGTACAGAGGCAACAAAAAAGTATAAACCTTATTGTCCTCATGAAGAAACATACTGCCTAACATATGGAATACTCGCAGAAATAAATGCATGTCCTAGAAATATATAATGCTTTCATTTTAAGAAAATATATACTATATATATATCAATGATATATTTGTCAAACTAATGTTACAGTTTATCAGGAGATATAACGGTAAAAATAATAGCTATCATTTATATGCTATTTAAGATGTACCAGGCTGTAATTTAAATCCTGTAATCCTCATAACAACCCTCTTAGGCCAGTACTTTTATCCAGGTTTGACTGATGAAGAGAATGAAATATAGAAGGCTAATTACCTCCCTCAAATCATACAGCTAGTTTATGCTAACGCCAGGGTTTGAACCTAAGCCCTATCCTAGAATCCACAATCTTAACCACTCGGCTATTCTGAAACAATATTTTTTGGTCAAGTAATTTACTGAGATATTATTTACACTTATAAAATGCATATATCTTAAGTGTAGAGCTCAATAAATTTTAGCAAATGTATATGCCTGTGTAAATTATCACTCAAACCAAGATATGTGTGTGTATGTATTCTGTGTGTACTTGCATACTTTGGTGTTCACCTTATGTTAATTATACTTTGGCTAATTATTTAGAAAAGGTAATTAGAGTTTAGAAAAGGTAAAGATGTCATTATGAAGGAATGATAATAAGTAATATTTTTAAAGCACTCACTCAGTGGCTACAACTATTCCAGGTGCTTCGTATGTAGCGCTTTCTATAGCCCTATGAAGATGTGGCAATTTTCTCCATCTTACAGATATGACATTGGAGTTAGGAATATCTAATCAGTTTTTCTAATAAAAATGTCTTCTTGTGATCTGGTATGACTCTTCAATGTCTAATCAGTCAATGAATGTTAATTTGGCTCTCATGATGTGTGGTATCATGCTAAATGCTGGAGATATACAAAGGCAACAAAAAAAATATAAACTGGGCTGGGGATACAGCCAAGTGGTAGAGCACTAGCCTAGCACATGCAAGGACCTGGGTTCAATCCACCAAAAAAAAAAGTATAAACCTTGTTTTCTTCATGAAGAAACATATCACCTAAGTAAAAATTTGGGAAACTCAAAGACAAAATAAGGAGGAAGCAGTAAGACTTGGTACTTTCATTCTGCTAACTGATCAATCATTCATTTGCATTTATTAGGTTTAAAAGAGATCATATACATAGATAGTTGAAGAGATTTTAAAAGCTCAAGAAGTAATTCTGTAATTACCAGTTTAAATTTGATTTATCTTCCAGAATTCCAGTAGATCAGGATTGGTTGTATATTGAGTGGTTCACTACCGAACAAACAGAAAGATGCTAAAGTTGAAGTAGACATCCAGGAACCTAAGGGGCAGAGTGAGTTGAAAACAGGAAATGTACTTGAAGAATGTCCAAAATATGAAGGATAAGGTGGGAAGTCAAGGGAGAAGAGAGAAGAGCCAGCAAAGAAACAGCTGCAGAATTGAGAGGTAGTAAAATTGTCACCAAAAAGGGAGCTGGCAAGCATGTTTGAACCTTTCCAAACTACATTCAGATTTGGTCCCTAGATTGACATGAAGTGCTGGAAACACTTATATCTTTAGAAAAACAGTGGTTGTTGAATTCTTAACTGATGGAGGATGTACCCGTTATTGAAGAGCCCATGAACAGCTATGTGTCCTTCCCAGAATTTATATACATGAAGCCTATCCTTTAATTTGTGACAGTTGGTATTTTTCTTTTATAATTGTAGCTGCCATCTGTAGATGATATGAGCAGGTTTGGCCTTGCTCCATTGACTTTTGCGTCTCTGGATGAAATGTTCACCCTCTTCCCTTCTCATTTTCCTGTAATGACCCTTAATCCTGGGTGTACATTGGAATCTCCTGCAGAACTTTTAAAACAGAATCAATGCCCACCCTCTCTTGGAGAAGAAAGTATATAAAAGAAGCACCTGGGATCTTTTCACAGTATATATCCCTCCTTCTTCACCCTTGAAATGTTGGAGAGCAGTGCAGAGTATTTGCATGAAGAATTTGCAGTTCACCCTAGTGGAACCTCATACACCATCTCCTTTAAAGAAACAGTGTTTTATGCATTTTCTGGGAGAGTGCAACCTCTCCAAAGGCCTCAAATACGAATAATTCCTCAGTCTTCTACATTCTGGGTTCCTCTCTTATTCCAAACCCACATAACTATCAGGCTGCCACATACATAGTTCTACTTATATACCCAAAGAAACATCGACCTAGTTCTTTTTTGAAAAAATAAAAATAAAAAAATTTCCCTCTGTCTCCCTCATCTGTGTGAATAGTTACCACAAACAGAATCATGCTAAATTTCTTTTTCCTGTATCTTTATTTCTTCACCCTGCTCCAGAGTTACAAGAAGAACAAAGGAAATTTTATGGGGGAAAAGTTGCCTACATTTAGGTTCAAATCATTTCTCACCTTCAACACTGCACTACTTTCGAATCACCCTCATGGACAATAGTTTGTTCTCCTTAAAGCCATCCTCCATGGTGCTGCCCAAGAGACCTACGTGACCATTCATTCACTCATCCAAATGCAGGCAATGGATCCACCCACCCTTCTTCTTTTTTTTTTTTTT